>KZ653878.1:8877-21540 GCA_001010745.2 Gerris buenoi | reverse complement strand
TTCCTATTCCTCAGTCAGAGCAGACCCGCTATCTTGGACTACATTTTGATAGAAGACTGACTTGGGCTACACACACAAAACAAAAACGGCAACAGACTAACAGACGGTACAAACTATTGACTAGACTTCTAAATAATCAATCTAAACTCTCGCTATCTAATAAACTCCTTATCTATAATTCTATTATAAAACCAATCTGGACGTACGGACTCGAACTATGGGGAACAGCAAAGCATTCCAATTTAAAAAGGCTCCAACACTACAATCCATTATACTTCGCAAAATCGCTAACGCACCTTTCTATGTCTCCAATCTAATCCTCCACAATGACTTCAATGTTCCCTTCGTTCGAGACCTAGCAGTTTCCCGTTATCAAACTGTAGCCATGTTTTCCTAAATGAAAAATGTCTACATTGTGCGGCGTTGCTTCTCTATTTCTCTAGTTTTTATCTATCTTGCCTTCTATCCTTTATATGAAATATCTATATTTATTCTATCTTATATAATTATAAATCTATATGTTTATCTTTTTATAAAAGAATATCTACTGTTTATATTTTATATCCTTTTGCAGAGTGGACGCATTCTGTAAAAGGCCTATTTTGTTTTCATATCACTTTTTAGTAGGGACGAACGCCTCCTAGATGGAGATATGAGTCATATTTAGTTTAGTTTAGTTAAATCTTTAACTTGATATCTTTTGTTATTGTTATGGTTAAGATATATATGTATGAGGAGAGAGGAGTAGGGCTTAGACGTCGGCACGTGCCAGGCAGTTACCTCCGGGAGTTACCCCAGAGAGGTGTAGGAACTGTGCTTGTGTGTTCCGTTACCCCAGGCAAGCTTTGGGAAATGGCCGTTGTCTCGATGGCGTCTAGGGCCTGAGTCGAGACCGGTAGCTTTTTCCTTGCAATTGCCTTTTCTTGCAATTGCCCTCGATATTTTAAACTCACCCTCAACTTTATTTTGTTCGCTGACTGCGATTTTTGGAGCGCCGCTTTGCGACGGCGATCATTTTGGCCATAACAACCATTTGCGCTCGTCGCTCGAGGACGGACCCCATCAACGATTAAACCAAGGATTAAGTGTCAACGCCAAGGAGAAAAATATTGTTTTGTACTTTTTTTTTTGGATACCTAAAGTAAGGTAGTTTATATGTATATATATAATTTGATCTTGGCCAAGCCACTTTGTAGAAATTATTTTCTTATACTTTTTTTACGAATATACTTATAATTTTTTTTTGTTTTCTCTAAATTTTTTGTTTTTATTATTTTTTTCGTTATTTTATAAAAATAACGTGGCGCCCTTTTAATGAATTATATTTGGAACAAGTATGTCCTACCCCACTCCACTGAGCTAGAGCTGAGCTACCATCAACCCGGGAAGGGTAGCTCTTGTGTTTGCCCCAAGTTTTTGGGAACGTTACATTTGATGAAGAAAAATGTTAGTGCAAAGATAAGTTGGTGAAACTTGTACGTGCAGTAAATTTTATAACTATTAATGACAAGAAAGTAACTATTGACTCACTTCATAGAATGTGTTAGGTGCAACAGACTGATGAAGGTATCAAAGATTTTTTTGATCTAAGGTACAGTCATCTCGTGATTTAATTTTTGATAAAGCATCGATAGCTCAAGTTCCCCTTGAAAAATGTTAAGCAAGTGAACACAACAAGATCCGTATAATTAATGTGATGAAGGAACATTTAGAAATTGATAAGGCATATATTAGTGTAGCAGGCAGAAAAGGATGCTGATGTCTTGATCATAACCGCTACCATTTCGAAGTTCTCGAGTGCCATTTCGAGNAAAAAAAAAAAAAAAAAAAAAAAAAAAAAAAAAAAAAAAAAAAAAAAAAAAATCTCTCTGTGAAATTGTTTGTTTACAAAACTTTTTTAATAACATAGACAGATAGATATTTTTGAACTGTTGTGTAATGAAAGCTGTCACTTTTGATGTAATGTAAACAAACCGGTTTAAGAAAATTTAAAAACGTAGTATATAAAAAGTTCATTTTATCTTGCAATTATTAATAAATAAATTTAATTTAATTATTTGAAGTTTGGCGGTATTTTGACAGATGTAAACAAACTTTGACGTCATCAAAATTATCGCACTAATAAATAATTTTATTCACTTAATAACTTTTAAACTAATTAATAGAATTTTATCGGGTTTTTTTATATTTGTTCCTTATTTTTTTCCGGGAACAAGTATATAAAATCCCAATGAAATTCCATTATTAGTTTAAAAGTTATAAGCGAATATAATTATTAATTAGTGCGATAATTTTGATGACGTCAAAGTTTGTTTACATCTGTCAACCTTTTGACTTTATTGAATAACCAAGCATATTTAATAATATGCCTAAAATTGAATTCTTTTTTCATTGTTCTAGCACATTTAAAAAATAGCTCTTCTTATCAAGCGCCAAGGGCACTCGGTCCCCGGTTTTCTATCTATAATATTAAAAAACTTTTGTAAACAAACTAGTTCAGTGAGAGTGCAATACAAAACCTGTGTGAAAGAACGCGATAGGAGACAAAGGGGGAGAAAGCAGGGCGCTTAAAAGTGAGATACTAAACTACGTGTAAAAAGAGTGAGGTTGATTAGAGAGGTAAGGAAGAAGTTGAAACATGTATAAAGGAATGTCGGAGAGACAAAGAAAGTAGATAGTAGTCTGGCTTTCCCCACCATATTGCCGCTGCTCTAACTACATACTCACGTATTTCCACCTCACCCTTCTCATTCCATTACTATGCACACACCTTGCAAAAAAGATCGCTAAATCAGTCTTTCTCAGGAATTTTCTTAACGGTCCTTTTCAGTACTTTCTATAGCTAACGTGATATTTTACAGCATTTATGTATTTGTCAACATTGAAAATAAACATGAGATCAATTTTAATGCTTCACTTTAGAGTGCCTCAACGTGGCAGCGGTCGCTTTTCGGGGGTTGACGAGCGAAGCGAGTAGGGGGCGGAGCTCCCTAGTAGGTATTAAAAATAAGGGTTTCTTTCAAGAATGATAGTAAATCAGTTAGTTCAGAACGGTCACCCATCCAAGTACTGACCACGTCCAATGCTGCTTCAAGGAGAGGCCACTTTAGTGGCCTCTGAAGTGAGGAAAAGTTCCGAGGTACCATGTACCCGATTTTTTTTTTCTGCATCTGTACTTCTTTACTTGTACCCGTACAAGGATTGTCATTGCGACTTATTGATTGTCATTGCGAATGCCAATCAAATTGAAAATTGAACGCGTTTGCATTCAATTGGCACATCCGTGGGAATCATAGAGATTTGTGGTAGCAATACATTTTCACCTCGGAACTTGCCATTTAAAATAATGGCTCGACAAATTTTTTCATTAATTTGTTTAATGACTAATCGAGTGCTATTGCAAAGCCGTGGTGGGTTCAAAATACGAAGAAAGATAACCGGGTATCCAACCTTCAGTTGTCAATGGTGTGGTGGCACGCCTGGCAAATCCAATGAGTTCAAAAACTCTGTTGGATAATTTACAGCTTCGTTGGCATCGGAAACTGTGTCGATAGATTTGTATGACACCAAGTGTATCACCTTAGTGTGTGTGTGTGTGTGGCCCTGCCAACAAATGTTGTATCTTGAAATTTAAATCGTTAAGTTCACATTTTTTGCTCCCAATATTGCTCTGTCTTCCAGCCACTTGTGATTCATCTATTTGTGTGTGAACATCGGGAAGTATGTGGTCAATGATAGCATTTTGTAAACTGACGGTTGTGCAGAAATCGGTCGGCAATTTGTCAATTTGTTTTAACTTCGCTGAAAGTAAATAAATTGGTAAGGCGTGAAGTCTCACGTAAAAAGGGTTTCGTTGGTATTGTGAACAAAAAATAGTAAGGGGGGGAGGGGGAGAAAAGATATTAATTTTTTGACAAAATGGCGCAAAAAATTAAACGTCAACCACAAGTGTTATACATTGTTTTAATCTACTCTTCAATACCTTTTATACGATTTTGTTTGTTGAAAAAATGGCGCCGAAAATTGATGATGAATTATCCGGCATCTTAGATTTCTAGTAAATCAGATCAAATTGCTATTCTCCTTCGGCNATGTATATATATAATTTGATCTTGGCCAAGCCACTTTGTAGAAATTATTTTCTTATAATTTTTTTACGAATATACTTATAATTTTTTTTTGTTTTCTCTAAATTTTTTGTTTTTATTATTTTTTTCGTTATTTTATAAAAATAACGTGGCGCCCTTTTAATGAATTATATTTGGAACAAGTATGTCCTACCCCACTCCACTGAGCTAGAGCTGAGCTACCATCAACCCGGGAAGGGTAGCTCTTTTTGTTTGCCCCAAGTTTTTGGGAACGTTACATTGTCGCCCGGAACGTGTGGCCTAATTTGTTCCAAATATATTTTTTTTATGTACTTCTGTATATTCTTTTTTTTATGAAAATAAATATATATGCATCTTTATGTATGCATAAATTATATGTTATAATTTTCTCTTTAACTATTCACACTAAAGATTTTGCCGTCGGCAAATTTCGGTGGTCATTTAAAAACCTAATAATAAATAAATTATTATTACTCCACTTATTTATTTTTGTACGGAGTATTATATCAAGTTTTTTTTATTTTTCATGCATGAACTGTATGTTCGAATTCAAATTTTGATTAATTATTTCATGTAGATTGTAAAATTTTTTTTTACTAACAGGATTCTGACTGATTTTGTTTGGCTTAGTTATAATTTTCCCAATCATTTAGATAATATAAATGAGATATATTTATATAATTAAAATTAGGAACCATATCTTATTTACAATTTTGTTCTCCTATTATAATATTTCTGCGTATACTTTTTTTTTTACTTCCTTAATAGTGGATATAACTATAATTTTGCTAATTGTGGTAATCTTATTTTGTTATAATAAATAAATTTATTTTGGAGTAGGCAATATTTGTTTTTGTCAGTTAAAAATAGCCTATTATTTTTTTTTTATTAATGTTGTACTTAACAAAGGCGATACTTTATTCTTTGAAACAATTTTTTATATAATATTATTCTAATTTTGGTTTGTAAAAATAGATTATTTACTTCAATTTTTTTTTCTGTCTTAGCATACCTATATGGTGTTTTATTATTTTTAGATATCTATAATTATTGTAATCTAAAAGTTTTAAGAATAATCCAAGAAACCTAGTTGAAGTGTATTATCTTTTGGTTTTATAATTTATATAAAGTAATCCTTTAATTTTGTATATACCAATTCCTGATTGTAAGACATTATTTTTTTTAAGAGTACTTATTGGAATGAACTTTTCTTTTTTTATTCAAATTTAATTTTAATACTAATTAATTATTAACTAATTAATTCAGAGTTCTCAGTTTCAGTAATTATATTGATTAGGTACGTTATGCTTTTATTTTCTATTATTGTTTCCTTTGAAATGATTTTTAATTTTGTTATAGGTTTAAAGAATTCTAATCATTTTGAATGGTAACTTGTCAAGGAAATTAGATTTATTTTAAGAACCTTCTTTTTTTATTATTTGATATAATTGAAGTTTTGATTTCAACATCAATTACTTTTGTTTTATTCGAGACTTGTTCAGATTTTTTTTTTTTNCATCTACTAACAAGCCAGCATATGTGTTCAAATAAAGAGTTATTCACTGAAATGCAAGATCTCAATCCACATAGAAAAATCACCATTGGAAACGGTGAGATAATAAATGCCATCTCTTCAGGTAATGTTCATATCAACATATTTAATGGTACTGAGTACAATCCCTCGGTATTACTCAATGTTTTGTATGTGCCAGAGTTAGCTGTTAATCTTCTTTCACTTGGATGTGCCCTTGATAAGGGCTATACCTTCTTTTCAAATGACAAAATTTGTAAATTTATGAGACAGTGAAACATATGCTATGGGTATAAGGGCTGGTAGTTTGTACCAAATAAAATGTTTGCCCAATAACTACACTTTTGTCACTTTTAATGATGGGCATCAAAAATTGGCTCACCAAAGTGTGAAATAATTATTGGCTCACCAAAGTGTGGGCCAAGTAACAAATATACTTAAGTTAAATAACATTAAAGTAAAAAAGCTCGATGATTTTTTCTGTAAATCGTATGCTGCTGGAAAATCTCATAGGTTGCACTATAAAGAATCAAAATCTAGGAGTAAAAATTTATGCGATTTAATTCATGCTGACCTGTGCGGTAAAATGGAAACCCCTTCCATTGGAGGTTCTAATTATTTTCTTTTGTTACGTGATGATATGTCAAACTTTAGAGCTGTGTATTTTCTAAAAAATAAGTGGGAAGTTAAGGACAAACTCAAATTGTTTTTTAAATTTTGTGAAAAAGTAACTGGTAAATCTGTCAAAGCTTTGAAAACAGACAATGGTTTAGAATTTGTTAACCAGAAAGTTAATAAGTTATTAACTGACCTCGGGATCGAGCATCAGCGAACTGCTCCTTACACGCCCCAACAAAATGGGCGTATTGAGCGCGACATGCGTACTATTGTTGAGGCTGCAAGAAGTATGTTACAAGCCCAAAACTTAAATAAATCATTTTGGGCTGAAGCAGTCCACACAGCTGTTTTTGTCCTTAACCGAACTGGAAAAAGCCCAGTCAAAGATCTTACCTCATATGAGTTGTGGTTCAATAAAAAATATAATATCAAAAATTTACATATTTTTGGATCTGAAGTTATGGTTCATGTGCCTAAAGTGAAAAGGCTTAAGTGGGATTCAAAATCCAAACCGGGTATATTTGTTGGTTACGAAGAACCGTTTAAAGCATACAGAATATATTGCAGTGATACTAAGAAAATTGAAATCTCTCATGATGTTTTATTTATTCCTAGTGTAGACAAAAACAAAAATACTGGTATTGATTTAAGAGATGTTGGACAAATTATTAATAATGTAGAAGATAATAGTTCAGAACCTGATTTTGAATCTGTTAATTCTTCAAATAATTCTGAGTCAGAATCAGAAGAATGTGATTCGAATGCCAACTCTGATACCGAATCAGAAAAATCAAATAAAAACATTGAATCAAAACTTTTACAATCTGCTAACAGCAAGCCTTCAGATGGGTTAAATAGTAAAAATCAAACAGCAGGCACTCAATACAATTTGAGACCTAGAGATAATTTAAAGAAACCTAATTTAACCGAGTTTGAAACAACATTTGACTCAACATTAAATTCAACTGTAGAGCAACCTCAAGACGAAATTGATTCAGATACTTACCCTGAATTATCATATAGTGCTTTGATTGACTACCTGGACGGTACAACTTATACTTATGATGAAGTCATAGCCTCCTCTGACTTCAACTTGTGGAAAGAAGCAATGCAGAGGGAATTGTCATCATTAATTGATAACGACGTCTGGACAGAAGTTCATAAACCCAAAGACTGTTCACCGGTCGATTGTAAATGGGTTTTTAAGAAAAAAATTGTGAACGGGAACGTTTTACATAAAGCTAGATTAGTGGCCAGAGGTTTTCAACAACTTGACGATGCTGATCTCAGTGAAATATATTCCCCTGTTGCTAAACTCCAAACGTTTAGAACTATTTTAGCGGTTGCGAATCATAAAAAACTATTTCTTCACCAGATGGACATATGTAATGCTTTTCTAAATGGTAAAATCACTGAACAAGTTTACTTGAAAATCCCAGCAGGAGTTAAAAAGGCTAAAAATAAAGTTCTAAAATTAAATAAGGCCATATATGGGTTGAAAAGGTCCCCTAAAACTTGGAATGACACATTTGATAAATTTTTAAAAGAATTAGGTTTCTCAAAATCCACTCTTGATTACTGTCTGTATGTAAGAAAAACAGAGGACGGAATTATTTATATTCTTGTTTATGTCGATGACTGCCTCCTAGCATCAAATAATCTCTCCCTTATAGAAAATATTAAATTAAAAATAGGAAATAAGTTTAAAGCTAAAGATATGGGACAAATAGATCAATATTTAGGAATCCAAGTTGAGCAAGATATGTCTAACGGTATAATCAAGATTAACCAGATATCATACCTCAAACAAATATTACAAAAATATAATCTTACTGAATGTAAACCTGTTTACACTCCTATGGATCCTATGGTTAAGACTAACTTGTTTAAGAAAGAAAAGTCACTAAGTCCTCAGTTGGAGAATACATGTCGAAGACTTATAGGTAGTCTCATGTATGCTATGCTAGGAAGTAGGCCTGACCTAAGTTCAGTACTCTCTATACTAAGTAGATACCAAAATTGTGCCTCTCTAGAGTTATGGAACGCTTTAAAACGGGTACTTAAGTACATTTCAACCACTATTTCATACAAACTTATTTATAAACTAAACACTGAAGCTCCTGTGTTGGAAGCTTTTTCAGACTCAGATTGGGGAGGAGACTTGGCCGACAGGAAATCAACCTCAGGATTTATTATAAATATATTTGGCTGTTGCGTTGTGTGGGGCTCTAAAAAACAACAGAGTGTGTCACTGTCAAGCACGGAAAGTGAATATATTGCTTTAAGTGTGACAGCTAGTGAANGAAAATTCCGGGAGTTCATCCTAAATTTTCAAAAATTGCCAATTTTGGGCGGGAAAAAGTGAAGTGCGCCCAAAATTTTATTTTTTTAAATTTTTGAGTTGTGTATTAAATGAAAGCTCCTGTATAGTATGTAACAAATATATAAATACTTTTTTAAATTTTGCATTCCTTATAGGTTTATTACTGATAAAAAACATTGTGACCCCCCGGGGATCGAACCCGGGACTCTTGAGATCGAAGACAAGAAATCATAATTAACATAATGGGTATGCTTACTCATCTACAAAACCCTAAAAAGTACTTGGACTAAGTACTTCCCTGTGATTTTTTATTTAATTTCTCACCTGAAAATCAAAAATAGCAACAATAAACAAGCTTCTTTTTCACTTTCAGCGAAGTTTACTGAAAATTCCGCCTTATGAATAGGTATTAATATTAATATTAATCAAAAATTTAGAAAATAAGAAAGTGTTTCCTGAAGTCCGAACAGTTTCAGCTCGGTTCTATTCTAAGTTATGGAACCATAAAGAAAAAAGATTTTTTTATTTTTTCTTAAAAATAAGTTCTCTACATTTTTTGTCATTTAATTTGAGGGAATGAAAATGAAAATTACACTCTTCTTATAGGAAATTTTGTCATCTACTCTTAAATGACTGATTGGTAAACCATTTATCAAAAGTTACTAATAACATAAAATGAAGCTAACTTTTAAATTTCAAGTTTCTA
The DNA here is from genome assembly GCA_001010745.2 of Gerris buenoi. Classification (NCBI taxonomy): domain Eukaryota; kingdom Metazoa; phylum Arthropoda; class Insecta; order Hemiptera; family Gerridae; genus Gerris; species Gerris buenoi. Next base: position 12,253 of record KZ653878.1, on the reverse strand, counting down.
GTGCAATTGGTTCCGAAGATTTCGAGTTGTCGAATTTCGTATATTTGGCCGCCATATTGAATCAAGATGGTGCCATATATATATATAAACGCAAAATATTTCTTAGCGAGCACCTAAAGGAGGTAAGAGGAACACACCTGCAAATTTTCTAGGTCATAGGTCCAGTGGTTTCAGAGATATCGTGATGAATCAGTGAGGGAGTGAGTCAGTATTTGGATTTAATCATATAGATTATGCCTAGTATATATATAAAAGGTATATTCTACACATCTTAAGTTATAGGGGGATATAAATCAAGATATAATACTGAACAATATTAACTGTTAAAATGATATAAGCAAAGGAACAAGGTAATCTAATCATTATATTCAAGAATTAAGAATATACAATTTGAGTCTAGGATAGGGATAACCGGATTATAACGTCTTAAAGGTCTAAGAAAACGGTTTAATGGATAAATCAAATGTATTAGAAACAATCGATAAAGTACAAGGTTATGCTATGGAAAATCGGATTAGAGACTTGAAACGGCTAATTATATACGACATTTACAAATAGGCCATTTGAACTGGCAAGTTATTAGTGAGGACAACAAAATGGGGTAAGGTATAACAAAATCTGGATACGACTTTGTTAATTTGACTTGGGATGAGGTTAAAATTGATAGAATGACATACCCTCTGATATTGACATCCTCCTGGATCTGAACCCGCTACGATGGGCACTAAGGTTGTGCTACTCTAAACAAAACAAGCACACTCGTATGTATTATATGCCTTATTATATCTGTTCATGTAAATCGTCTTATTAGTTGTTTTCTTGTCTAACAGTTTTCAAGTCCGAATCTACACAGTGTCAAAATCATATATCAGCATTATTATCATAATTGCAAGATATAAAGAACTTTAAATTTTCTGTCATAAATCATAAATTTTAAACCTGTCAAAATGAAGATTGTAAATATAGGACATGTCAAAACAAATAAAATAACTTGTGGATTTAAGAGATTTCTATTTAAGGTCTTCAGGGGTATAATAAAAACCGACAACGTTTATTTTTTGCAATATTTCGTCCTATTTTAGGAAATATTAAAGCATCAGGTATACTTATTTCCATTGTGCATGAATTAAATTTATTTGTCTGGTAGTCAATTAAAAAGTGATACATATTACCATATCCCACTTCTTAATCCCGTCATTATGAAATTCAAAAAAGTAAATTAAATTAAAATTCAGTGCTCTCACACACATTTATATACACATGAGTCATGAACAAAGATTGAACTATGACTCCTTTGTTCATGACTCATGTGTATATAATTGAGTGTGAGAGCAATGAATTTTAATTTAATTTACTTTTTGGAATTTCATAATGACGTCACTGTTCAGGAGTTTACTCTCTTAACGGTTACCTAGGAACCACCCCTACACCTTATCAATCTCAACGTACTCTAAAGCAACTTGTTTTAGATGAAGGTCCAAACTTTCCTTTGGCAGTAGAGGTTCTTACAAATGATATATATATTGATGATGTTGTTACGGGGGCTGACACCGTCGAAGAAGCTATCCTTCTAAAAAGCCAAATTTCGAGTATTTTTGCTGCTGGGGCGTTTACATTAAGCAAGTGGACCAGTAACTGTCCTTTACTGTTGTCTGACGTTTCGGATGAGACAACCTCTTCCCCAGTCAGTTTTGATGATCTTGAATCTTCAATCAAAATCTTGGGCCTTCATTGGGACCCAGTTAAAGATTATTTTTCGTACAATGTGATCATTCCAGATCTTGTATTAACTAAACGGGCTATATTATCAGCAATAGGAAGATTATATGATCCGTTAGGATACCTTGGGCCAGTTACCTTCCTAGCGAAAACTGTTCTACAAGAGACCTGGAAGTCACACTTAGGGTGGGATGATGAGGTACCCCTAATCTGCAGAAAATTGGGAAAGACTTTCTAGATGATCTACCAAAGTCGACCAAAATAAAGATACCACGATATATCGAGCGAGATCAAACTCGAAAAAAAAAATGGTGGGTGTCTTAACAGGACATTGCCCCAGCTAAAGATACATTTGGCACTATTAAAGATTGAAGAGGATCCCACATGTCCAGTGTGCGGCGAAGAAGAGGAAACAGCCCACCAGTTGGTGGGAACTTGCGGAGGACATAGGAGACTACGCTTTCACATCTTAGGATCGGGGATTATCAAAGAGGAAGAACTTGTCACACTTAAGTGGCAGGATCTCTCCTTTATCACCTAAACTAGGAGACGAGGATAAGACTGAGGTTAGTTCGATGGGTGTGAAAAACCAGGGGTTGGCAAAAAGGACCCCTCGTGCGGTCTAGTTGCCAGGCTTGTTGGAATTTCATAATGACGTCACTGTTCAGGAGTTTACTCTCTTAACGGTTACCTAGGAACCACCCCTACACCTTATCAATCTCAACGTACTCTAAAGCAACTTGTTTTAGATGAAGGTCCAAACTTTCCTTTGGCAGTAGAGGTTCTTACAAATGATATATATATTGATGATGTTGTTACGGGGGCTGACACCGTCGAAGAAGCTATCCTTCTAAAAAGCCAAATTTCGAGTATTTTTGCTGCTGGGGCGTTTACATTAAGCAAGTGGACCAGTAACTGTCCTTTACTGTTGTCTGACGTTTCGGATGAGACAACCTCTTCCCCAGTCAGTTTTGATGATCTTGAATCTTCAATCAAAATCTTGGGCCTTCATTGGGACCCAGTTAAAGATTATTTTTCGTACAATGTGATCATTCCAGATCTTGTATTAACTAAACGGGCTATATTATCAGCAATAGGAAGATTATATGATCCGTTAGGATACCTTGGGCCAGTTACCTTCCTAGCGAAAACTGTTCTACAAGAGACCTGGAAGTCACACTTAGGGTGGGATGATGAGGTACCCCTAATCTGCAGAAAATTGGGAAAGACTTTCTAGATGATCTACCAAAGTCGACCAAAATAAAGATACCACGATATATCGAGCGAGATCAAACTCGAAAAAAAAATGGTGGGTGTCTTAACAGGACATTGCCAGCTAAAGATACATTTGGCACTATTAAAGATTGAAGAGGATCCCACATGTCCAGTGTGCGGCGAAGAAGAGGAAACAGCCCACCAGTTGGTGGGAACTTGCGGAGGACATAGGAGACTACGCTTTCACATCTTAGGATCGGGGATTATCAAAGAGGAAGAACTTGTCACACTTAAGTGGCAGGATCTCTCCTTTATCACCTAAACTAGGAGACGAGGATAAGACTGAGGTTAGTTCGATGGGTGTGAAAAACCAGGGGTTGGCAAAAAGGACCCCTCGTGCGGTCTAGTTGCCAGGCTTGATTAATCAAAAATTTAGAAAATA
>KZ653877.1:29114-45081 GCA_001010745.2 Gerris buenoi | reverse complement strand
AAAAATACAAAAAACTTAAATACATAAATACAAAAACATAAATACATTGAGTATTAGGAATAATATAAGTATAAATTATCAAAATATATTCAGAGATAAATTTGATACGAGCCGAAAAAACAGACAATCAACTTAAACATAGAATAAAAAGTAAAAAATATTAATAAAATAAAATATATATTTCAACATTCTTCCTGCATATGTTCTTGAACACTATAATATACCTTTGTTTCAAGAAACCTCTTTAAACTATTTTTAAATTGTTTTGTAGTTGAATATTGTTTCAATGAGGCAGGTAATCTGTTGAAACAGGCCACCGCAAAGTTGTAGGGAGATAATTTATATAGACTTGTCCTACATTTTAATGGATACAGATAGTCTTTGTGCCTTGTGTTCATGTTATGTGTGTCACTATATTTTATAAATTTATCTGGATAATTGGCAGCATATAGGCAGGATTCTTGGATTAACATTGAGTAGAAGGTTAGAATTTTATGTTGAATGAAAATTGGTTTGACTGAGTCACGAGAAGAAAGATGAAATATTGTCCTTATTATTCTTTTCTGAATAATAAATACTCTTTTGGCCTGCGCACTGGTGCCCCAAGCAAGAAAGTGACTTGACATGAAAGGGTAAGCTAAACCATAGTAAAGCATAATAGTTACTCCTTCCGAATTAAAGTTTCTTAATTTTCTTATTAAATAATTGGCAGAGTTGAGTCTTTTAACAACACTATTGACATGGTCGCTATATTTTAGGTTACAATCAAGGGTTAATCCTAAAAGTTTACCCATGGGAACCGTAGACAGGGAACTACTATTAACAAGAAAAGTCAGTGGCCGATCAATATTTTTATTGGAGAATATTATTGATGTGCTCTTGGATTCATTTATGATCAACTTGTTGTCAGAAGACCACTCGACAAATGCGCGACAGATTGTATTTACATTATATTCTAATATATCTGGATCTTTTCCCTCAACGATGACTGAAGTGTCATCCGCGTATAAAGTAATTTGACACTGGCTACATTTTTCTATCAAGTGTTTGGGAAGATCATTAATAAAAATTACAAAAAGCAGCGGGCCTAATATGCTACCTTGGGGCACACCGCAAGTAACTGGAAACCGGGTAGATGTTTTACCATTTACTAACACTCTAAAGGTTCGATCTGACAGAAAGGAGCTGATCCAATCATAACTACTACCCCTAATACCCATTCTATATAGTTTGCTCATTAAAAGCGGGTGATCTATGAGATCAAAGGCTTTAGACAGGTCAAAAAAGAGACCAGCAACGTACAGCCTCTGATCTAATCCCCTTAAGATTTCTTCAACCGTATCCCTGGTAGCTGAGTTGACAGAGAAACCTGGTCTGAAGCCATGTTGATTAGGTGCCAGAATAGAAAATTTTAATAGGAAATCCGAAATTCTGTTGTGCATTATTTTTTCATATATTTTTGAAAAAGGACTTAGTAAAGATATTGGTCTGTAGTTGCTGACATCAGTTCTATCGCCGGATTTATGTATTGGTACAACTAGAGACTCTTTTAGACTGTCGGGATAAACTCCTTCCGCGAAGCATTGTTGTAAAGCATGAGTGAAAATCTCTCCACAGGTGAGTAAACTCTTTTTTACGATAGTTGTAGGGATTCCATCAGCCGCTTTATTTCTTTTATTTTTTAACTCCCTTAAAATTCTGGACAACTCCTTAATACTAATTTCGTTATTAAAAAGAAAATAATTTTGTGTAAACAAATTTGATTCATTGGTAAAGGAAGGAGGGGATGAGATATTTTTCTGAAGTTTAGATGGAACTTCAGACAAATATTTAGCAATACAATTTGCAACCTCCTCTGGGTGTGTCAAGTATATAGTTTTGTCAGAGCTATCTGTTGAAGCCGATTTTAACACTATAGGCAACTCCTGTCTTTGCTTATTTATAGTGCCTCCTTTAACTAACTCCCAGGCTTTCTTTACACGATTCGGAGCACTTTTAATTGTATTGTCTACAAAAGTCTTTTTACAACTCAACACGAGCTTTTTATGGACAGCTTTCATTTTGGCGTAGGAAGTCTTATCGTCAATTTTACTGGTATACTGTTTCTTTAGTCTTTCACTGGATTCAATTATCTCGTTCGTCACCCAGCCAGGGCTGTGTGAGGACTTTACATTAACACTAGTTAAAGGGAAGGCCACGTTAAAGCACCACTGAAATATTTCAAAAAAAAAAGCTTTAAATTTTAGTTCTCCCGCCTGAGGGAGCAAGACTCTACTCCAGTCAGAGGACTTAAAGAGGTGATTAAAATATGAAATATTGTTATCCGAAAAACGACGAATTTCCACATATTTTGGTTTAAGGGAGGGAGATAAGCTTTTAGGAATAGGATATGAAAGATAAAGAATTTGGGAGGAATGGTCTGAAAGGCCATTGTGATCTACAGACACCCTGTAACAGGGCTCGAGACCACTGGACAGCAGCATATAATCAAGCCCTGTCCCACCTCGAGCATTGAGACGAGTTACTTCATTAATAATAGAAGAGACGCGAAACGAGTCTAACAGATCAAATAATATTAACTTCTCATTTGAAGAGTTCAACGCGTCGATATTGAGATCCCCCGTAATGACGAATTCATGATTACAAGTTGAAGTTAAATATTTAAGAAGGTTTGTCAATTTATCGATCAGGATATCAAAATTACCCGCAGGTGATCTATATATAGTAACTACATTAATACAGCACATTTGACGATATTCTATTCTAGTACCGCAAACTTCAAAATGGATTTCTGTGGATAATTTTAAAATAAACACATCTTCTTTGCTGATAAAATCGCTATTATTTTTAAGCATGATTGCCACACCTCCATGAATGTGTTGGCTTCTATTGTAGGAGGTAATACTATAATACCCATCCAAGTCACACTCCTGTCCACGGCACCAGTGCTCAGAAACACAAAAAATATGAGGAGATTTGTGAGAAAGGTATGCTTCAAATAAATCTGTCTTATTGGCCAATCCCTGTACATTTTGATGAAGAATTGTAAGTTTCAACAGATTACTACCTGAGCTGACCGGCGAGCTGACATTATTATTAAATAGATTATTATTGCTTAAATTATTATTGCTTTCATAATTGTTATTGTTATTATTACCATTCTTATTATTTTTATTATAAGTGTTGTTCTGATTGCTATCAATAAAACATTGGATTAGATTAGATGAACTTTTTTGTTTTACAAAAGACCTGCCCAACTTATTTTTCATAAAAAAATATTCGTTCCAAAATTAAATCGAGTAGAATCCAGCCTTTGGGTGATAATGACAGGGATGGGTGAATCGGAAGTATTGTTTGAAGCAACTGATGATCCGTGCGAAGTATTTAGTTCAGCATTCACTGCCTGGTTTAATTGTTGAGAGACGAAAGAGCTCATACAGGTGGAGATTCTACTAGTTTTGCTAGAATAGTTGATGAATTATGAATTTAAACTACCCCCTAATAGTTGGAGTAGATATATTTAATCCTCTTGAGAATATTTCATGTTTAGAATTATTGAATTTGGTTATGGAAACTCCCCACCTCTACTACATATTTTTCTATAAAGGTAACAATAATATGCCATTCTTAAATATACCCAGTCCAATATCTAGCAATAAACCACATATTTACCTAGAGATCTATATAAATAGCATGTTAGAGCTACGGAATATTTTAGTACAACATGACCAAATAATTTTTTTTTTAAATTAAGGAAATCAAGACTTTAGTTCTATAATCAAATCACAGAAATAGCTTTAAAATAAATTACTATACGTATTTCGACCAAATCTGTGGTCAACTTCAGGTAGGTACTATTAAAACACTATAACATTATGATATATAAACACTTTATTTACAAAATATAAACAAGTGAGGCTGGCCTTATATTAAGGTTTGCTTTCACACACAGCGTACTTATCAATCTAATGACAACATTTTAAAATAATAATAGCTAAATTATAAATCATTTAGTTTAAAGTAAAGTCTATGGTAATACACTAATACAATCAGAGTAGCACTATAAAACTAATATAAGTTTGTCAAAGATATTACAATGAACTATCAAGTAATTCATAATCTCACAATACTAAAAATTAACAAAGATAATAATAAAACATAACAATTTAGAATATACATGGTGGTTAAGGATACCTAATGAGTCCAAAATGATATTTTCTGAAATTAGTCTTAAAAAATTCTGGTCCGTACCGATCTCGTCAAAGAATGATAGAGATCCCCCAAGTTTCATTAATTTATCTCATACCATTCAAAAGTTAAGAGGGGGGGGGAGAGACTTTTGGACCACCCTGTATATTATATTTTACCGTCAAATTAATTATATTTTACAGGTATATTTATAAAACAAATTATTTATAATTGTGAAATAATGCAATACTCAGTTAAGTGGAAGAAAAATAAGATGATATATTGTTATTATTTTATTAATTAGGTATCATTAGTTACACCTGCTTATTGCTTGATAATCACGCTTTTACCCTTAATTTCATCGAGGCAAAAACTTGAAACATTTTGTTTTACTGGTAGGGGTGGGGGTAGGATGTGGAGGGGATAACAGACGAGGCGGTGTTTTTGCGTCCAAGGGCCGAGAGTGGTAGGGGGTGTGTAGCAGACGGTGCCGTGTGTTGCGACATCGGACTGTTCCTCCACCTAGTCTAGTACAAGGCAATTAGCAACATGCCACACATGTTTTTACACTTCCAGTTTGGTTTTCTTTCTTCTGCCCGATTGTAATTTGTTTTTCCAAAGCACGAATTGATTCCGTTTTCTTTTAAAGAAGTTCTGCCTGCTGATGAAACAAAAAAATACTGAAAATGCTGGAATAAGAACTATCAAGTATAGATATAGTGGTTAAACGTCTGTGTAGATCATTCATAGTATTATAACTAATTAGCGATTTTTAAAGTATCCATGTTTAATGCTTTTATTTATAAAATTTGATAGTAGAAAATAATAATTAATAACTTAAAAATACGAACAATTGTGCATAATATAGTGCATTTTTTTCTAAGACAGACAAACTTTCTCTTATACGAGTTCATAATTACTTAGGCCAGTGTTTTCCATATATAAGTTTTCGTAGGAACATTTAATTATCATTGATCATTTTATCAAAATTGACCATTGAAATTACTTCTCCTCGACGTGAAATCTATCTTGGCCTCACTCCGTCCAAGTTTATACCTTTTTTTCTTAGGAACTAGATTTTTCTCGGGAAAACGGCTTGTATATAGTTCGATTCGAAATGGACATACATTTTAGTATTTTTTTATTAACAATTTTCGGAACCATTTTTGAGTTTTGATTTCGCCTTAGGGTATGATTTTTTCTGAACATGTATGCCAAATTTCGTCAAAATCAACTCAGTAGTTTAGGTTCCGCGCGTCTGCTCAGACGACAGACAGAGAAGAGAAAGGCGACAGATCAGACTTTTTTAAAACAATTCAGGGGACCTCAAAACGTCTAAATACATCATGTTTACGCCAGTTTGTATGCAGAGAAGAATTATTGTTTATAAAGATTGTTTTCATTTTGATAAGGTCGATAGGGCACTGAGGTAGAGTGTCGTCGACAATCTCGCTTTAGTTGGCTTTTAGACTTGGTTTCTAGAGGTCAGACTGCCGTTTTTATAACCTTTCGTTTACGTTATTATTTTACGTGAAGTTATTATCTTTTATTCAGTAGCTCAGCAGTTCGGTGGTTAAACTTTTATTGCAAACGAAAGTGAATTTTTCCGCGATACGTAGGTACAGAAGACACCGGGGGCCCCCCACCTGCATCCACCAACCTGCGTACCGGCGTGTTGGACTTTCCCGTCAATCGGGGTAAGCGTTGTATGATTTTTANTGTTTACGCCAGTTGACTGTTCAGGATAAATATTATTTGTAAAGTTTTGTTTTCATTTAGATAAGGTCGATAGGGCACTGAGGTAGCGTCTCATCGGCCATCTCATTTTTAGTTCGCTTCTGGACTTGGTTTCTAGAGGTCAGACTGCCGTTTTTATAACCTTCCGTTTTTACGTTATTATTTTACGTGAAGTTATTATCTTTTATTCAGTAGCTCAGCAGTTCGGTGGTTAAACTTTTATTGCAACCGAAAGTGAATTTTTCCGCGATACGTAGGTACAGAAGACACCGGGGGCCCCCCACCTGCATCCACCAACCTGCGTACCGGCGTGTTGGACTTTCCCGTCAATCGGGGTAAGCGTTGTATGATTTTATTATATGGTTTAATTATTTCATTTGTACGTAAGTGGCGCGTACACATCAAAATCCTTAAATCAAATTTTTACGATTTTCCTGTATTCGAAGCATTTGCACCCTGCACAAATGATTCTCTCTTTGATGGATCAGGGCCTGAACCTTACTAGATACAAAATGAAACAAAGAAATCAAAACTCAATTAGGACCTCTTATTACTGTGCTCCAACTTTATCTGATCTTATCATAGTGTCAGGTCTTAGATCTAACGGATTGTCAACTTTATTTCCATTTCTTAATACTTTTTATATAAGTGTGAAGTGAATTTAATTTGACATTGCCGACATTAATAAATGACAAAATACTTTGTTAAATGTTGTCTGGACGACAACAAGAAAATAAGTTGTGGAAAGGACGAGCTACTACTAATCAACATCAAAGTAATCAACATGGACGACAACAAGAAAATAAGTTGTGGAAAGGACGAGCTACTACTAATCAACATCAAAGTAATCAACATGGACGACAACAAGAAAATAAGTTGTGGAAAGGACGAGTTACACGTGTGAGTATACTCGCCGTGACATTCTTGAGAGATAACTAAATTTTATCATAAAAATAATCTATCCCCTATGCCCCTGTTCTCCCTTTCGTTGAAATAGTGCCCCCTCTGCACCGTCACGCTGCTTCAGGTTTTGTACAGTTGTAGAGGCTTCTGAATTACGTTTTTCTTTAAGTCCTGTTTCATAGGATTAAATTAGAAGATTGGTAAACGGCGCTGCCACAGTGGGGATTTAGCGATCCCCCATCCACCCGCTGACATCTAGTCCAAATTGAAAACCATGCCCTTTCCAGTGAAATATCGCCCCCCCCCCCTTCCTCTCTCTTTGAGCCTACAGCTTCTTTTCTTATTTTCACTTTATTTATTTTACTTTTTCTTTTAGGGACAATTTCCCGCTTGAAACGTCCGAGCAGCGTTATTCTGATACTTGGGTTGACATTTGTAGATTTATATCCAGATTTCTTCGGTTCAGATGGGAAACTGTCAATCAATCCTTTCAAAATTGTGGACTTTTATTTAGAATATATCGGTATAACTTCAATGTAGAATGTCAGTTGTAAAATCTTCAAATTAAATGATTTCAATCAAAGCTGAAGGACGAGATGATTTTTTTGTTGATAATAAGGAGTAAAATCATTTCATTACATTTTTAAAACTGTATTAATTTAATATTTAATAACCTGAACATGTATGCCAAATTTCATCAAAATCGGTCCAGTAGTTTAGGCTCTGGGTGTCTGCATAGACGACAGACAGACATTTTTTAGAAACCATTTTTTGGACTCAGGAAACCTCAAAACGTGTAAATCCATCAAAATCGAATCTTTGCGCCATCGCAATATTTTCTCTTTATATGAGAAAATAAAAAGGGTAGGCATATCACATTATTTTTAATGTAATATAACTTTTTTAAATATAAGTTGTACCAGACCAGGGGACTATCATTAGTGCTTCCGAGCTTACCATCGTAAGCAGTGATCGTTCTGAAGAACGAAAACAATGTGGTTAGGGAGGTTAATGGGATAGATGTGCTTGCAACAATTGGCTCAAACCTCAAACTAACAATGTCTGGTTTGATGGGGCTGAGTTTTAAACGCAAATCATCCTCAACGCAGGACAGTCTGTTTCTATACTTGCTCTTAAGGTATATTTGGGAAGAATTTACTCCTAAAAACCGCAAATATTTACGTGGCACGTACCACTGGATATAATCCCGCGTACCACAGTTTGGGAACCGCTGCTTTAGACGATGTGTATGGAGTTTTATTAACATCGTGATGTTAGAAAGATATAAGTTAGTAAAAACGTTGTTTTCTCTATTTTAAACGTTTAGGTCCGCTTTAATAAATTTAGCGAAAGTTGTTTGTCTCATTAAAATAGATAAAGTTTTTTCCCGTCTTAAAATTCCTATTTTACATTTGAAGCTTTCGTTTACGCGAACACTTGGGCGGATAATGTTGTCCAAGGAACTCTTCCTGTATATTGATAAAATAAACATTTGTACCAAATTTCAACTAAATCGGTCATAATTTACTCAAGTTATTGTCATCGGTCGTTTTCGTGATGTTCGTTTTTTTTCGTATTCACTCTCGCTCTTCGCTCTTGACGCTATAATGTGTCATAGGGAACTTAGTTTTTGTTCCTATAAGGTTGTCCTACTTATCTTTATTTCCAAGCAAGACGAGTTATAGTATGAATTAGGAATTTCCGTTTAATACCATCACCTGACGAGTATTTCAATTATAATTCCACGAATTGCTATTGCTGCCTGACCCAAGACACTGCATTCATGGTTTTATCTATATCAGCATTCGTCCACTATCGCATTTTAAACCTTTGTTTGAAGCGATATTTTAAGGTGCGTTTATAGTTAGTAAGGTGTGTTTATAGCAGATCATCGCGACTCCTATTTATCTATGGTCTTCTTTTAGCAGATCCGCAAAAATTTGGTTCTAAACCATATTTTTTTGCACCGCTTTAAACCTGTGTAAAAACTTCCAGTCCTCTTCTTTTATTTATATTTTACTGCGTTTTTATTAGCTTGCTTTCTTGTTTGTTTGTTTGTCCAGTACAAATCTTGCAATTGATTTTTAACTAATTTCCCGAGTAGCTAGACATTTCAAACTTTTAGAATAGCTCAAGAACACGATGGCATTGCATTATTTTAAAACTTTTAGCCATCTTTCAGCAGAATTTAATATGCTTGCAGCAAATATTGCTGTATGGAAAGTTAGTTCGGGAAAAATCCGCAACATGGAAAGTTAGTTCGGAAAAAATCCACAAGCTATTTTATTTCTTTTGACATGACCCATATTTACGATCTTCATTTTGACGGGTTTCAAATTTATGATTTATGACTGAAAATTTAAATACGTAGTATATAAAAAGTTATTTTTATCTTGTAATTATTATTTTTTTTTTTTTCATTTTAAACCCATTATTTTTATTTATTTTATATTAAGTACTTTTCCATAAAGTTTAAATACGGATCATGATTTGGTATAAAGCTAGGTACCCCCATTAGTAGAATTGCATGCATAATGAATACGTTTTCAATACACACCAATCAGCTGACAAAAAAACCTTTTACTAGGTTACTTCGATAAAGGTTAGAAAACATTTTGTAACCTACACCTTTTACAATCAGGTTTGTTATGTTTGATTATAAAAGGTGGGTTCATAGCAAAGGTTCATAGCATGTGTTTTTTAAGCGCTTCAGACTTCAGAATAATCTATAGGCTGTCATATCATGACGCGAGAAAAGTTGATTCCAAACCAAGTTTCGGAACCTCCCGTCCACTTCCCTCTTGTTTATATTTATGATTTCATTTTCCGAGTCATCCATTTACGAAGTAAATATTAAATTACACACTTGTTTTTTATTTTTAAAGCATCCATTTTAGAAAGTTAGTTTTGTATTTTAATAATTTATTTGGCATTGTTTATAAATTGAACACTGCGCAAGTCCTCAGGGAAAGGCAGAGTTGGGGGAAAAACACTCGGTGACATCCCCACGGCATCGTGAATGTATTTTTCATCTTTATAGCCCAAACCCAAACGCGTGTAAAAAACGCATGCTTTGAAGCAAGGTTGATACCTTAAGGCTCTGCCGCTCTTTGAGGTAAGAAAAATCATTAAAATTACAATTTTATTGCTTCTAAGTAAGATATCAAAAATCTAATTACAGGCTTCATTCCTAATTTTAATTCTGCACAATTTGAGCCCTATTTCTACTTCCTATGATAAATAGTACAGGCGCCATTTCAATACAACGAAAAACTCGTTGTATTAAAATGGCGCCTGTACTTGTACTATTTATTATAGGAAGTTGAAATAGGGCTCAAAATGTGCGGAATTAAAATTAGGAATGAAGCCTGATGCCTGATGTACTTAGATTTTTGATATCTTGCTTAGAACCAGTATAATTTTAATTTTACTGTTTTTCCTAACCTCAAAGGGTGGTAGAGCCTTAAGGCCCGTAGTCTTTTTGCCCTCAGAAAATTTTGTCACTACCTCAAGGTTTGTCGCTTATACATTGTATGGGAGTGCGCACACTGGAGGCAATAGTCCAGGAGATAGCGTGCAAAAAAGTGTCTGACTAACATCAAGCTAGAATTTTGTTTATAAGTAAATGTTTTGGTGCCTTTTAAGAATATGTGGTCGGCAAAGTTCGTCTGCAGGACATAGCTTGGCAATAGACATTTGAAAAAAATACAAACCGGTGGAGAGCGGCCATGTCCCATACTTTATGGTGGACAATGTGATTTTCATAATCCTGAGTACAAACTTAGTTAGTTGGCCAATTGCCAATTAGCAAGTTGATGGTAGTTTGTCCCTTGACAGGAAAACACTTTGATCTCGAGTAATAACCTATTAAGTGACAAACTACCATCAGCTTGATTATTGGTCAACTAACTAAGTTCGTACTCAGGATTATGAAAATCACAATGTCCACCATAAAGTACGGGACATGGCCGCTCTCCACTGGTTTTTTTTTTTTTTCAAATGCCTATTGCCAAGCTATGTCCCGCAGACGAACTTAGCCGACCATGTATTCTTAAAATGCACCAAAACATTTACTTATGCACAAAATTCTAGCTTGATGTTAGTCAGACACTTTTTTGCACTCTATCTCCTGAACTACAAAGACATAGGTGATAGACAAAAGATTCCTCGAGCCTAGGAGATGCGTGTATGTTGTTCAGGCCACTGAAAAAGTTTTATCTTGCTATACTGCATTAATATCTGATGGGCAATCCAGCGCTTTGTAGAACCTTCAACACTCCAACAGTTACGTCTGGATCTGCCGTCTATAGCCCCATAATAGGGGGACTATTTGGAAGATCTTCACTAAGAACTGCGACATACTGCCAAACCTGATGAAACCGTTAGATTCAAACACATATGAACACGCTAAGAAATCTGCACATGGTTTTAGACGCTACAAGTGGAAGTTCACAATATCACAATAGTTCATTCTCTACATTAATTATTTCATTATACATTAATTTTGTATATCCACAATACTTTATTTCATTAATCTTATCAGTTTTATTTACTATTACATTATCATTATTATTATACAGTGTCAGTAAGAGACTTTACCAGAACACAATTACCACTTCACCTCTTACCCACACAAATTCATCACGGATCACAGTACATTTCATCCGTTCTTCATTAGGAATTATTATTAGTATGTTGCATTCATTATCTATGTAAGTTGTTATTTATCTCTATTCATTATATTATATTAGCTTAAATCAAATTATAATTATATTTACAAGGAGAGACAGACAGAAAAAAATAGACTTGTAGAAAAATTTGAAATCTTAATTTGTGACTAGGTATCGTTATCGATAGAGGAAATTATTCTTTAGTGTAGCTTAATTGGCTAGAGCATCTCCAACTGGAAATATAGAGGTCCGTGGTTCGAGTACCGGCTCTGAAGTCTATTTTTCTTTGTCTGTCTCCCCTTGTAAATATTAATTATAATTTGATTTAAATTAAAATTTAAACGTTCCGTAGTATGAATACTACTAAAAACTTAAAAATTAAATTTTATAATATTATCTTCAAAGTATCATTATTCACCTTGTGTACTTATTTATTATGTGCTATATTTTTAAGACCCTGTCTACCACCCTACAACTATAGTCCGCTCAATTACTTAATAGACCTGGCAGCGGAATCAGGCGCAAGCCTTTCCGTACCGAACATATTATGTTGTTACCTTAGCTTTATAGCAATAACAAATCATTTCGAGGTGAATCGTCGCCGTAGAGACACTACTCCATTTTATAAATGATATCATACTTTGTAATTTAAATTGCCCATTTTGAAATTTATGTTTAGGCTATAACTCAAAAAGCGTTATGTTACTTAAAAACTCAGAAAAGTGTAACAGAGAGTTAGAAAGCTATAGGAGGTCTGTAACCCAGTCTCCAGCTGTAGGGGCCTCCCCTACCGCGCTTCGCAGAGCCGAAAAGAGTTCCACTGGTACCAGGGCAGTAGGTACTCGCAGGAGGTAGTCCTAGTTGGACTAGACGTTGCACTAGGCTAAAGGAAAAAACGGACTTGAAGGTAACCGACGACGCGACATGTAGTCGGCTACTTTCGGGTCTCCCCCACTCCAGCCCTATAGCCCAGCGTTAGTTTTGATCTCCGAGTAGAGCACGTCTCAAAGCCTTCCTTATCTCTGTCTCTGTCACACTCTGTTTTTTCTCCCTCGTTCTTTATTCTCCCTTGGCTTCCTCATTATAATTGCATTATAATTACTAATTTACTCATTATAATTGCAAAGTTACATGAAATGTCTCACTGTCTTGTATACTTGTATGCAAGCATTTTAATAAAAAAAATAACCACCTAATATTTATTTTGTTTGTTTTTTAACTCGATGCTGTAAAACGATATTTTTTACATAATCTGAGCTCTTTTGTTAAAGCTCTAAGTTTTGTTAAAGTTTTGCTTAAGTTCTTGTTAAGTCTTTGTGTTTACTTCTATTCGTTGTTAAGTACCGCTTGTTGCAATGTACTCGAGAGTACGAAAGACGATGGAAGAGCTGATCTAGAAGATTTCTTGTAGCCTCAAGGCAAGAGATTTATTATAAATAATATTAGTACAACTACTTCTGGAGTAGATGGATGGAGGTTATCTGGGAGCGGCGGTTAGTAGGTTGGTATCGGTGCCCTATGATAACGTATTCATGATGAAGCCTTGCCTCTTAGAGATGAACAACGGTTGTGGTTCGCTTTAGCCAGCCCAAGCTTGGAATGTTTTTGGGTTTATTTATGTGACCCAGTCTGCATCGCGGTATCTCTTCGGGCCCTACGTTAGTGTATACATTCTATGCTCGCAGCACGTAAGGAACGTGCATTTTTTAAAGCAAGGTTCAAAAACAGCCTGGGGTGGCCTAGAGAAATATGAGGTGCACCTTTCTTCTAACACCCCCTTCCCTGTTTATTAGTCTCTGCTATATCTATATATTTATTTTACTGTAAGTAAACCATTTTATGGCTTAAAAGATTAACCAATTACCATAAATTAATTTAAATCAAATTATAATTATTATTAACACTGGGAGACAGACAGAGAAAAAATAGACTCCAGCGCCGGGATTCGAACCACGGGCCTCTATATTTCAAGTATAGCTATATATGATTGTACAGGGTACAGGCACTAATTGAGTACATTATAATTTATTATGATTATAAGCTTTAATTTTCGGTCTAATTCTATTGTCATAAATATTTACTGGCTATACTTGTAGAAATATTGAAAGCTTGGATTCGGGACTAGTTATCGGTTACGACAGAGAAAATCATCCTCCTGGTGGTAGAGCGCTACACTGGAAATGTAGAGGCCCGTGGTTCAAGTCCCGGCGCTGGAGCCAAGCATTTGAGTAGCTTGTCACTTGATAGGTGATCACTTTGATTTCGATTGATCCTTTAATAACCAACCTACTAGGGTTGGGATATCGAAAGAAAATACCGATATTTCCGATACATCGAAAACCTTCCTGCCTAACCCATTTTTCACAGGTGATGAGCAAAAAAAAAAAACAAAACAAAAGGGAGACTTCTTCATGCTTTTGAGGGCCGTAAACGTCCTAAAACAGGTCTATTCGATATTTTCTACAAATATCGATGTTACCAATGTATCGAAAGATCAACATCGATATAAAATATCGATATTTTCGTTATATCGATACCGTAGCAACCCTACAACCTACCATGTGATAGAGGAGACCGGGGGCCAGTTGGCCCAGTCGAGTTAGTTGGCAGACTAGGCACTTAATAAAGCCAGGAGTCATGTCAGAGGTTGGTAGCACTGCCCCCTTCTCTCCACAAAGCTATCCGAGCGTTTATGGTGGTGTCACGATGTCTATGTCTAATCAGTTTTCGACAACACAAAGTATTAATAAATTATTAATTAATAAATCTTTAGCAGTACCGCCTTAAGTAAGAATTTAGTTTAATGCCTATATTTTAAAGAGTATTTCAGTATGATTTATTAATCAAAATATGTTTGTCAACTTGGATGACAATCAATTAATTTTTAAAAGATGGTGATGGGGCACGTTGGCCCACCGGGATATTTTTTTCAGAGTGGTGACTTTTTGCCGTCGTATTCCACAGACAGACCTAACTCTTCTAAGATTCTAATTCTAATACTAAAACAAATTCTAAGGAACCAATAAGCAACCATTCTACTTTTAGGACAGGAAGTGATGTGGAATCGCTAGGTGCCACTAAAAATGCTTTAGATGAAGATAATGACTAATCTGATATTAATACAATCTCTAACTTCAATCCTAAATTAAAATTAAACACTGCTTATTAATTTCAAATGGTTTTTACTCCATTCCTAATTAAGTTTACCAAAATTAGCCACAAAAGTAGTTTGCGGGCCAACCTACCCCTCATACGGGGCAGATTGGCCCAGATTACCAATATAACCTTTTATTCCTTCAATTTATGTTGCTATAAGGCATTACTGAACATTTTTCATATAAATAATAAATATTACATGAAACAGTAAATTTAAAAAAAAATTTAAGAAACAAAAGTGGGCCAACATGCCCCGGTTTCCCCTAAACTACCAATCAACTTGATATTTGGTCTACTAAATAATTTTGTACTCAGAATCATTCAAATCACATTATCCATCATAAAGGGCGGGACATGGAACCTCTCCACTTGTTTGCTACTTTCAAATGCCTATTGCCAAGCTATGTTCCGCAAACGAACTTAGCCGACCACACATTCTAAAAAGGCATTAAAATATTTACTTATACGTTACACAGAATTCTGTTAGTCAGATACTTTTTTGCAAGCTATTTCCTGGACTATAATAAAAGTATTTAAAATAAGAAAACAATTAACAATCCCTAATTTTCAGAGATGATTTTTGGGGCTTCGCTGTATATTGCTTCCGAGCTTACCGAAGGTAACGGAAGCATAGTGTTCACTTTTGAAAACGAAAAACTTCTATGTCTCCGATTTTAAAAATTCCAAGACAGAAATCCGTTTCAGACATCAGGGAACATTTTTGGTCTCGTGTCTGTCTGTCTGTCGGTCTGTGTGTCCGCGAATTTTGAAACGTCCGACGATAACTTGAGTAATTCTAGACCGATTTTGATGAAATTTGGTATACATGTTCATTTTACTAATGCTCAGAACGAGTTCGTCGGACAACGTTATCCGTCCAAGCGTTCACGCGTAACGCTCACGTAAACGTTAACTTCAAATTTAAAATTGGAAATTTAGGCCGGGGAAAAAATCAAACTTCATCTTTTCAATGAGACAAACATATTTTACAAATACAATTTTTTAGTAATACCAACAGCGACACCGTTACAAAGTGTTAAGATCGCTAAAACTATTAATAGTTTTTAGACAATCTATATCTATATATATAAAATCCAAATACCACTCACTGACTCACTGACTCACTGACACATCACGATATCTCTGAAACCACTGGACCTACGACCATGAAATTTTGTAGGTGCGTTCCTCTAACCTCTTAGGGCTCGCTAAGAAATATTTTTAAAATCTGACATCTTGATTCAAAATGGCGGCCATTTTATACACAAAATTCTACAAGACAATATCTCCGGAACTATTTGCACTAGAACCTT
>KZ653877.1:1976-16534 GCA_001010745.2 Gerris buenoi | reverse complement strand
ATCAAAATCGGTCAAGAATTACTCAAGTTATCGTCGCACGTTTCATGATTCACGGACACACAGACCGACAGACAGACAGACAGACAGACAGACAGACAGACACGGAACCAAAAATGTTCCCTGATGTCTGAAACGGATTTCTGTCTTGGAATTTTTAAAATCGGAGGCATAAAACTTTTTTGTTCTCAAAAGTGAACACAAAGCTTCCGTTACCTTCGGTAAGCTCGGAAGCAATAAGGGTTTTTTAAAAGAATGATATTAAATTAGTTAGTTTAGAACGGTCACTCATCCAAGTACTGACCACGTCCAATGCTACTCCCTCCTGCTGCGAAGCAGCAGGAGAGGCCACTTTGGTGGCCTATGAAGTGAGGAAAAGTTCCGAGGTACCACGTACCCGATTTTTTATAATTCTGCTGAATTAGTATTCATATCGAATAAACTCCTAATCCTTAATGAAAGCAATTAAATATATTTTCAAATGCTACAGAAAACTTGTTTTTCTGTGTTTTAGCGAATTTTCGAAGAAAATTAAGCTAATGGCTTCAAAATGTTTGTAATGCGAATTTTTGAATTTTTTTTTGTGATGGAAATCCGTTTTAGGCCATTCTGAATCGATTCCTAAATTTTAACACTTGTTTTTATGTATCTATGTATATATGTGTTACTCCAGACGATATCTTCCCTTAGGAAGCACTTAGAAATTTCAAACAAATTTTAAAATGTCACTAACATCAAAAGAAAGGATGAGTTCGTGGCCAGAATTTTTGGAGTTCATTTAGGGGTCACATTTTGACAATTTAGGGTCAAAAATAGCATAAAATCGTGTTTTTCCATTTTACCCCCCTTTAATATGAAAATATGATAAACGTGTACATAGCAACAATTACTGTACTCTTAAAGAGCTTTCCAACGATGTGCATCTTGAAGGTTAAATACAACTTTGACTTTTGTACCCCGTACACGTGTGTACTCAAATATTTTTTTTTTTTACCCATCCAAATTCTAAACCAAAATTTTTCTATATNTGTACATAATAACAATTACTGTACTCTTAGAGAGCTTTCCAACGATGTGCATCTTGAAGGGTAAATACTATTTTGACGTTTGTACCGCGTACCCGTGTGTACCCACATTTTTTAACCCATCCAAATTCTAAACCAAAATTTTTCTATATTATCATATGCCAATAATACGCAGATTTATTTGAAAATTCACTCATTAAGTCATGGCGCATGACTGTACTTTTTTGTCCTATTATGTAATTTAACAATTTCTTTTAATGAATATTTGTTCATTTTTTAAGTTTTTGGTAGTATTCATACTACGGAAAGTTTAAATTTTAAACCAAATCAAGTCATAATTATTATTAACAATGGGGAATAGACAGAGGCCCGTGGTTCGAGTCCCGGTGCCGGAGTCTGTTTTTCTCTGTCTATTCCCCATTGTTAATAATAATTATGACTTGATTTGGTTATGAATATTTATATTACATTACATTTTATTACATTGTATAACATTATACGAGTATTATATTAAATAAATGATGTATTATATACTAATTTATTTAAGTAGTTAACTTTTAATTTGTTGGTTCACTTTACCTCTGAGATGGCCTTTATACGAGGATGCCTTTTGCGTTTCGCCGGCACATGTCGTGTGGAATTAACGAAGTATCTCTAGCGACTGCGATTATGAGTGCTCCTGGAGCACTCATAATCGCATAGGAGCGCTAGAGTGACTCTAGCGATTTTCGCTAGAGTCACTTGACTAGGATAACGGTAACATGCTAAATCAGAAGAGGTATTCTCCGTGACAGTCTAGCGCTGTAGTCACTGAAGGAAAACGTACTTTAAGTCTTCCTTGGAAATATAAATTTATATTCTGGCTGAGAAAGGTGAGGGAATGAGCTTCAGACTTAAAGGTAGTCCGGAAATATTTCAGGTTATCAGTACTCCCCCATCCCTTTAAAATTCCTAAATGATACTAAACTAAGAGAGAGAAGGGACTATACATTCCTGCGCATTACCCCCGCCTTCAAATATTCAGAATAACTCTGCCCCTTAGAGACGATCCCCCCTTCCCATATTATATTTATTGATTGCTGGACTGGACCTAACTCCAGAGACCCCACGTAAACTTTAATTTATCTAGCGGAGAAAACCCTTGTGACTGAGCCAGCTCCAAATAAAACAGGAAATTGGAAATTTATTTTACAGGAAAATGCACCGAATACAAAACAAATCAAAGGGAAAATTCAAAAGCTCTAGCCAAGTCAATTTAATAAAATAAGGGAAAATTCCTTAAATTTACCTTGGAAATTAAATAGGTCGGCTAACTTGAGTAATTGTTTCAACCAAGGATATTACTGCAGCTTTCTTGATAATAATCAAATGTATGAGTTAAATAACGGATATGTGTACATTTCTTTTTAGATTAAGAGATTATGTTATTGTTATTATTAAGAAGTGGTTTAATCCTACTAAGCTGCTACCCAGCATTGTCTGTTCTTAGATAGCAAGCTTTTGGAATATCAGCAGTTTCCTTAGAAGAGTTTAAGAAACTGCCTCTGAACAGACTCCTGACTTTTTGTAAGTCTGTCAATCTGCTCAGAGTATAGAAGGATTAGGGAGGGAATTATTTAGGCCTATACCAGATCCTATATCTGATCTTCTTCATCTGGTATAGGTCCATAGTTGGGTGGACATCGTCGGGCCCCTGATGAGTCGGACGCGACGAAACGATGCAGGACATGGCATAACACCGAGCCAACATCTTATTGACGGAATGTCTAATGTTGGAATAGTTCCTATGTGTCACGCTTGCGTGGCACATCCCTTGGTGTCTGTCACTAACACAAATTGACTACCTTATTGCAGTGTGCAAAAACACGGTATTACATTGCTGAGAGAATTATTCGTTTAACCCGAATTTGCTTAATTGACTGTATGTTCTTGCTTGATGCGCATTCTTAATGGACCTATGAGTTCTACGTCTATGGATTTCTACGTAAAGCATATATGCTAGAGTTATTTTGGTTTAGTTTAGATAAGGACGCAGTACTGATAACATTATGTTTATGGTTGTGTTTAGATAACGAGGTAGATCTACTGGTGGGAGTAGAACCAGACGGCGAAGACGAAGGAGTTCATCTTGCAGATGGAAGCGATGGATTCCCAGCAATACGTCTAAGCCCAGACTCGAGAGTGGAGAGGCCTTACAAGTTGTACTTCAAAGATGAGTTCTACCAAGCCTTCTCCATTCAGGCACACTTCAAACTGGACCAGCCATCTGGTGGTTTCCTATTCGCTATTGTCGATCCTCTTGAACAGGTGAATATCAGTTTCTAGTATTAGTGGCGCAGGGATTGGAGGGCTACTGGGCTCAAGCTAAAATTCCTTTCTTGATTCTACCTTGGGCTATGATATTTCTGACCTTCGAAATCAGTCCATCACGCGTCTTGGTAGGCAGATGTTTTTATAAAAAATCTCATTTGGACTCAGTGGTCCTTAAAACGTGCAATCCATTAAAATCTCAAAATCAATTTTCGCAATACTCTCATTCTATAAATATAACGTTCATGAGAAAATAGAAATCTGGATAAGATGGCATCTATTATTTCTGTACCCAAAATTCTTCCTCTATTCTTATTATAGTATCAAATTTTAAACTGTGCTTAGCGAAAGTCGCTTAGGTTAAGATGATTTTTTTTTTTACTCGCTTTTAATTGAATTCACTTGTCTATATAAATTTTCCAGATTTTTGTCAGGCGCACTTTTTTGTTATAATAAGTGCATACAATTTTACATTTGTGACATCATGAGAAAAAGACAAAATACTTAGTTTAAATGTTGTCTCCAAAAGGTCTTAATATATCCATAGTTCTTAACCCAGAATGAAAATTTCCTTTAAAAAAATCCTAGTTTGTATAAATTACAATTTTAGTGCTTGAACATGTAACAAAATTGATATAAGCAGTGGGTCAATATTTTTATTTTTTAAAAAATTGTTGAAGAGAATGCCAAATAAAAGCATCTTTAATTGGTTTTATAGGTCGAAATATAGTATGAATGTTATGTAATAGTTTAAAAAAGGAACAGATTGATTAGTGTTTCAGAACCTTAAGATTCGCCTACTATATCAATTAGACATATGTATATGTATACTGATTTTCTAATTTAAAAAAACATTGTAATGTCGGTACGTGGATTAAATGCCAAAAAATATATTCGTGATTCGATTTGTTTTTGTAAATTTAATAAGAGTAAGTTTGAGTGTATGGTTTGTAATCAACAGTTAAACAATATGATTGGATTGAGTTTCAGAGGGTCGAAGTGGGTCTGGATGTGGAGGGAGGTCCAGGCCGTGAGAGCAATGTTTCTCTTCATCTCGGCGTCCAGGAAGGAACAGCCCAGTTCGTACATTCGTTCCAGATACCCGTGGAAGTAGGATCTTGGACCAGGATCAGCATCTCGGTGCTGAGGGAAACAGTCTCGCTCTACCTGGACTGTGAGCTGCAGGAAACTGCTTCACTCCCGTTGTGGAAGTATCGTCTGGATCCGGCATCTGTAGTGTACCTGGGTCAGGCAGGTCCGACCTTCGGCCGACACTTCGATGTCAGTATAACCTTGTGTACAAATAACATTTAGATTTACTTAAAAACCAACTCAATTAATGAATCAACTGCATTAAACTAAAGAGGCGATTAGACGAGCCGATTTGGTCTCTCTAAGTCGAGACCAATAGGTCGTGTAAGTCACATTCCTGGCAAGGATCTTATATAAAGGGGATGGAATGTTAAGAAGGGGTTTAAGGCAAAAAAGTGACCCCATAGAGGTAAGAGAAATTGGTGAAAAAAATCATACTAAGCCTGCTCCACGACCTTTGAACTGGGACAAATTACCTTCTTTGTTAATTTCAAGGTTTATTTTGAATCAGGTTATAAACTTGATTATTAACTTATAATTTTACATAATGCAAAACAAGTCACTATAAACGGCTAAATATAGTCCAATTATCAATCACAAACTCACAAACAGCACAAAATAAGAAATACAACGCATAACGCAAGGGAGAGTACAACGCAATCTGTTGATTGTTGATAACCTGCCCCACGTTTTTTGGTTTCTTGGTAACATATAACTAAGAGGAAGGTAATTTGTCCGATTGGAGCTCATATTTTACATATCTTCATGAGGTCACTTTTTAACCACAACCCTCCATCCCCTTTATATAAGATCCTTGGTTCCTGGACACGTTTTTAGGGTGAAACCGGACAGGGTAGTCGGATGGAGATTTCATCCACCATAGGGTAGAAAAGTGAGGGTTCTTTAGGCCCCCCACTACTTTACCCTGTTAACTGACAGTTACTTTCCTTTCTTCTTAAACAGTAAAGTGGCTAGATGAAACTAGGTCGGGCCGTGTAAATGCAACGCTCCATCAAGTGAGACCGGAGCAAGGGAAAATCGAAACCAGACACTGCACAGAGCGTCGTCTAATCGCTCATTTAAATGTACCATTTTCATCTATCTTATTATAGGTAATTGAACCGGCGTAATAAGTTCTTCATTTCAGAGACTTGGGCTGTGAAAAGTTTATTTTTGTGTTTGTCGAACGATAACTCGCAGCAAAAATTGATCCATTTGATCGGAATTCGGCACACAGATGAATCTCAGCATTTTAGTCCACTGTGTAGCTTATAAAAATTTAACCCTAAATATTTTCTAGGTGACAACCAATATGCAACCCATAGACATAGACAACAGTTTCATTATGACATTTTATTGTGGGTTCCCCTTAAACCTCGTCTGTCGGCTGAACTGAATAGAGGAAGCCAGCCTAGCATTGGTGTCGCATGTCCGATCTGGAACTGAGTTGCGCAGGCACTCTTTAAACTGGGCATGCGCAGAGACCAATGCTCAACTCGTTTCCTCTGTTCGGTTCGGCAATCTGAAATAGGTTTAACATCGTTAATATACCATATACATACCCATATCTTTTATATAATCGAGTAGTGTCCCGACGGGCGACGACTCACCTCTAACCGATTTATAACGTTGAAAATTGATGCGCCATAAGCTTGTTGAACCAGTGACCTCCAGAATGTGGGCCGACGACGCTACCATTGCGCCATTCCATGTAACGAATATCAGAGCATAAAACTTACTATTTAAACAGTAAATATCTATTTAAATATTTTTATTTTAATTATAACTGCATAAAACTTACTATTTAAACAGTAAATATCTCTTTAAATATCTATTTTAATTATAACTAATTATCTCTCAGCTCTTTTTCTCAACCATATTTATTATTCTGCCCGTTGCCACGGGCATAACGGCTAGTATAATTGACCGAGCGAAGCGAGGTCTCTGTTTTAACTTTTTCGTCCCCGGTCTTGCCCAGGTACTGGGCCGTTTTGCTACGACCAAACGCTTTGTTCGATTTTCTTCAAATTTGGCATGGATGTTCTTTGAAGTCATAAAAAATAAATGAGTTTTATATTTAATTAATTTAATTTTTATAAACAAAAATAAAATTAAAAATATTTTTTGTTTATCATGAAATTTACATGAATATTCCTCCAAGTCTATAAAATAAATATGTATAGTTTGTTTGTTATACATATTTTTTAATTAATTTCAAAAAAAAAAGTTTAGACTTTTTTTCAAAAAAATAAAAAAAAAAGTTTTTATTTTTTCTTGAAACTTGGAATAGATGTTCCTTTAAGACATTAAAATCGATGTATATGGTTTATTTTCTTAAAAAATGTTTAGAAGTAGCATAAAAATAACCTTCCTAACGGGGAATCGAACCCGGAATCCTCCGGTTCAAGAGCTAGCTGGAGCTAGAGAGACCGGCCTCCTCCGGGATGCGCGCGCAACACATTATTTATTATTTCACAATACACAATACACATCGCCATTTTTCTCTTTTAATTGCTTACTGTTCATTACCTACAAGTTTATTTTATCTTTCGCCGACAAGAATATGTATGTATACTTAATAATAGTTAAGAATATTTATTATATTGTAAATCTTTCTGCGTATTTATCTTATTTTTCTAAATTGCCTTAACTCCTGATAAACCTAACATGCTAAAACTTGCACAGATTATTCTATTTTTTATATTTTCGCGAGGTCTACTGTTCACAGAACTACTAGAATAACCTGTCTTGAGATAACCGAGCAGTGTTCAAGTCTCCTTTGCGACCCAGTAATCAATATTTGGTACATATTAAGCTATTGTTGTGTTAATGTATAATATAACCAAGTAATAATTATGTCAGTTCTAAGGATAAATAAGTAAATAATTTATGGCACTTGATTCTCAGGTCGAAATCGTCAATCAAACACTTCATTACAATAAAAAAAATGTATTAAACAAATTGATGATTATTCTTAATTTTTCTGTTATTGTTTGGATTGCAGGGAGTGATTGAGAGGTTAAAGCTGTACGGAGACCCGAATCTAGGCCCGGCCAGCTGCAGTCGAGGATTCAAGGTAAGCACAATTCACTAGTAAACGATGTAGTTTGATTTCAAATTTCTAAAGCTTTGTTTAGACAGACGAATGGAATAGAGTAATGGTCTCTGCGCACGCCCAGTCTGAGACGCGCAGACGTTAAATATAGTTGTTTATTACGTTTGCTCTGCAATCAGTGCAATCTGCAATGTAAACATTGTTTAGTTGCTTGTAAAGTGTAACAATAAAAATAAACATCATTACGTAGGCGTAATGTTCCCTAGTTTGTAAAGCACTGTAAAATGCTACTTAGCACACTTTTTAAGTAATGTACATTAGAGTCTCGATTGTCCGAACTCCGATAATCCGACTTTCTAATAATCCGAGTCAAAAGAAAGTTCATGTAAAGTAGGAGGGGGAGCGGCTTCCCTGAATTAGGACAGGACAGTGTTAATAATGATGGATCCGTATGATTTCATGGAATTCCTTTCTTGACTGAGCAGCTGTATTTACATTCTTTGTTTACATTCATTGCCCGTTTCACACGAGGCAACTTAGTTGACTGGAGTTTGAAAAGGAATGTAGCCGGGTAGCCAGATTAAAGGAATCGGCCGAATCCCTTCACACACACAGGCGACTAGATGCCAGGCACATGTGCCGCACCGGTTGATTCAACTGAAAAGACACTACTAGGCATTAGGCCCTTCACATCCGTCAACATGGCCTAGTATATTATTAATTGATTTACTTAGATACATATATACAGGGTGGTCTGCAAAAGACTTAATCTCGAACCAAAATTTTGTATGGTTCTCTGGCAACAAGAACTTTTCTCTTTGAACAAGTTTTCTAAAAAACTTGAAAGGATTTAAGTTTAATTAAAAGTTTTAATTGAAAGGATATAACAGAAAAGAACACATGAAAACTTTAATTTATGGGCCACCTCAAAGTTACATACATTGTAACATGGTTAGGTTGTTTGGCGCAGGCGCCATTAAATCCTCATGTTTAATGTATAAAATTTCAGTTGTATGTTCAACCTTATAAGCATAAAAATGGTAATCGAAATTGATGCAGTTTAATAACTAACACTTAAAATGAACTATGTCCTTCATCAAAAATATTTCCAACATTTCCGTGGGGAAGATGTGTATTCAAACAGAGATCTACTGTTACTATGTAGCCTTTAATAAATTTAAATCCATTCACTGTCACCCAAGGAACTGTAAAAATATCAGCTGAGTATGTTAACTGCAATTTAGTACAAACAACTGGCTTTAACTCTGGAAGCAATAATGTTTGCTTAAAACGCGCTTTTATATTTGAACGTATTAAAATGTCATTAATAATTAATTGGTTTTTAATTGCAAGAGTTTTTCAGGTATTAATTTTATTGGAGGTAACTATGGCAGCTACTTTTAAATCCTATGTTTTGCCTCAAAGCGCATGGTCCACACTTGACTTAAGGGACCAAAGTTTGCAAGCATCTCTGGATAATGTATTAAAAAGTGAAATTTAGGTTTCAATGTGGTTTGTGCCAGCTTGATACTAGACTCATTTGTCTTCGATTGAACCTTAACCATTTTCAGTGGTTTCGGGATAGACCCTTTGATTTAATAGTCTGTCCATATAGCCTTAATAATTAAAGATATCGCTAATTGAGTGAATGATTTATTCCCAACTCAGTCGGCAGTAGGGAGGGGTAAATCCGTCTGAGGTATAATTGTGGAATTTGGGCGCCACCCCGTTCAAAAGGGTAAGAACAAGGAAGTAAAAGAAAATAAATAAGAAATATAAAAACCTAATTAAACCACCTAGTGGCTTAATAGAAAAGGAAGGTGTGGGAAAAACTGGGGAACGGGGAAACCAGTTTTAATAATGACTTGAGGGAATAAGGAATCTTCGGAGAACTTATTAAAGCCCCTAAAATAAAACATTAAAACAATTTAAACAAAACACTTTTAATAAGATCTGGGTAAACAGGCTTTGTTTACTCCCCAGTCAGCCAGTCACAATAAAACAAAAAAATGTAAATGAAATAAAATAATAATAACTCTTAAAACAAATAAATCAAATTTATGTATGACTGTGTGATTAAATAATAAATATATTTATACAAATGTTGTAAGCGCTTCCTATGGGGCCCCAGTACAAATAACTCTTAACGGGGGTCATCCACCGGCCTACGTTATTACCAAATAACTGGGGGGAAACACCAAATCATAAATTTAAATAAAAACCATAAAACCTACAAGTAAAATAATGATATAATAATAAGTAAATAAGAAGAGGGCTTCAGGTTAGTTCTCGGGTTGACTGGAGGGGTTACAAGTAAAATAATGATATAATAATAAGTAAATAAGAAGAGGGCTTCAGGTTAGTTCTCGCGTTGACTGAAGGGGTTAAAGCCAGAACCTGGTTAAACCTTCTGCTTCTGCTTGCCGGATACTCGTCAAAGAAGAGGGGATAAACCAGAGGGAAGAGAGAAAAGTGTATTTTTAGCCAACCTCAAAAGTTGATGTTCGTGATTGCTCTAGCAAACCTGCTACACCGCTGTGTCTGTTGTCTGCTCTGAGTCGTATTAGGGTTGCAATAGCCGGAGACCAACGAAACGCTTATTATTTCTGAAATCCAGGATGTTCGTTTCCTGCTTAATCCACCGTAGGTGAGAATAGCCCTAACTTAAACTTCAAAAACTATACCAGGAGATGATTTCTTGGCAACAGCTCTCAGACACAACTCACTGTCCTGACTCAACAAAAAAAAAGACAAAACTCCTTGAGCTGTTATAACCCCCTCAGGGTTACCCATACAAAAAGTGAAAACAAAAAAAAAAAAACTAAAACAAGACCTAATAACACAATGACAATAGAAAACTACCTTAAACCTAAATAAAGACCTACTTCTACTACAATCCGCCCTAGATTTTATTTAAACCAATAAAAATCATTAGGGAGGACAGAAACGAGTTCCCCTCTTGGAGAGAAAAAAAAACGAAAGCATCACAAAAGAATAAAAAAAATAATAAAATTTATAAATCTATACCTTATTTCTAGACATAACTAACGGATATTTAAGTGGGATTTCTCTTAAATTCACTAACGTGCCATCTTCCTAGAGGTTTTCCGCTTTCATCTTCAACTTCATACACAAGTGGCGTAACTTTTGCGCTTATTCGGCATCGGGCATATTTTGGAGCGAGTTTTGCACTAAAATCTTTAGCCGCTTTAGACAGGAAGTGGTTCTTCTTCCGAACAATGTCACCGATATTAAACTCGTCTCTTCTTCTTCTCAGGTTGTACGTGTTGGCATTTCGTTCGTGGACTTTCTTTAGCCGATTTCTAACTTCTTCGATGGTCTGTTGAAGTTTATCTAAGTTTCGCGCCGTGTGAGTCATATCAGGATCAGGAGGTGCTATAAGAGGATCTTCTGCTCCTGGTATCCTGTCACCACTGGGATGGAGCGATCTACCAAAAGTCAAGTATGAAGGTGAATATCCTGTACTTTCATTAACCGCAGTTCTGAGGGCAAAACCTAGTTGAGGCAAATGTTTATCCCACAGCTTGTGGTTATCCTTAACATAAGCGGATATCATTGCCTTAATCGTTCGGTTATATCTCTCAGTAGGGTTACTCTGAGCATGGTAAAGGGGATTGAAAAGTCCATAAGCGTCTGAAAATCTTTACTTCGGAACTGAGGGCCATTGTCTGAAATTAAGTATTGGGGTACTCCGAAAATCATAAACACCTCTTCTTCCAAGTACTTACAAATATTTTTCGCTTCTGCCTTGCGCAAGGCATGAAGAAGGGCGTATTTAGTAAAACAATCGACCACTACCAGTAAGTAATGGTTTTGTTTAGAAGATCTAGGGAACGGGCCCATAAGATCACAACTAACCATCCTCCAAGGTGATCCTGCAGAACGTTGGTTTCCCATCAAACCAGCTGGCTTCTTCTGGTCGCTCTTGGTAGCAAGACAGACTTGGCATTTCTTCACATAACTAGTTATGTCAGACGCCATACCAGGCCAATAATAGCTGTCCATAATTCTCCGTTTAGTTTTAAACGACCCTAAATGTCCAGCCATTGGAGAATCGTGATTTTCTTTTATCAGTTCTTTCCGTTTGTCTTTTGGTACAACAATTTTCCAAGGTGATCCTTCTCCGGCTCTGTTCTTCTTGGAGCGGTTAGCGTAAAGTTGTTCGTTTTCGACGCACCATAAAGGATATTTTTCTGGTGAAACTCTAATCTTCTCTTTCATTCCCTGATACCACTTATCTGACACATCAGTTCTTTCGATACTAACTGCTTCAACGGGAGCTCTCGATAAAGCATCAGCAGCGACGTGGAGTTTTCCTGGACGATGAATGATCTCAAAGTCATACTGCTGGAGACGTAATACCCATCTGGCTAGTCGACCCTTCGGTTCTTTGATGTTCATGACCCACTTCAGTGCCATGTGGTCAGTAATCACGCTAAACTTTTGACCTTCGAGGTAGGATCTAAATTTGTCAATAGCCCACAAGACGGCTAAGGCTTCTAATTCGGTGGCACAATACTTTCTTTCGAGTTTGGATAGCGAACGACTGGCAAAAGCGATGACTCTTTCCCCTTCTGAAAACTCTTGGGATAAAATCGCACCAAGTCCAACTTCACTTGCGTCTGTTTGAAGAAGGAAAGGCTTCTGAAAATCTGGACACGTTAGAACAGGGGCTGATATCAGACACTCCTTTATTTCTCGGAAGGCTTTTTGACACTCTTCTGACCAAACCCAAACATTTCCTTTCTTGAGAAGTGCAGTCAACGGTGATGTAATCGAAGAAAATGATGGAACGAATCTTCTGTACCATGATCCCATTCCGAGGAATCGTCTTAACTGCTTCGGTGTTCTTGGAGGCGGATAGTCAACGATCGCACTTATCTTGTCGGGGTCTACTCTAAGACCACATTGATCAACAACATATCCGAGGTATTTGAGTTGTGGGCAACAGAACTTACACTTCTCCTTATTCAGGGTAAGATTGGTTTTTCTTAATCTAGATAATATCAGGCTTAAAACGTTGACATGGGTGGTAAAATCAGGCGTACAAATAATTATGTCGTCGAGATAAACGAAGACATATACCTCAATGTCAGCTCCTAAAACGTTATCTATTTAACGTTGCCAAGTAGCAGGGCTATTGTGCAATCCAAATGGCATTCTCCTGAATTGGAATAACCCGCGCATTGGGACTGTAAAAGCGGTTTTCTCTTTTGACTTCTCTGCTACTGGAACCTGCCAATATGCTGACTTAATGTCAAGGGTTGAAATATACCTAGCATTTCTAAGCCTGTCAAGTATATGTGACACGTAAGGTAGTGGATACGCATCTTTTTTCGTCACTGCATTAATCTTTCGAAAATCCACACAAAATCGATAAGATCCGTCTGGCTTAGGTACCATCACTACAGGCGATGACCATGGAGAACAAGAAGGCTCGACTATTCCTTTCGCCAGCATGTCATCAAGTTCTTCATTCATTCTCTTCTGTACAGCAGGCGAAACGGGGTAATAGCGCTGCTTAATAGGGTCAGCTTCGCCGGTATCAATCACGTGTTCAACTAAGCTAGTACATCCTAAAACTGAACCCATAGTATCAAAAAAGTGATCCGTGATCTTCTTAAGCTGTTCTCTTTCTTCGGGTTTTAGGTTATCTTTCGACACCAGGACTTCAGACAAATAAGTTCTATCTGCAAAATGAAATTTGTGGTTTCGCAGATCTGGAATGATGTCCATTGCTTTCCAGAAGTCCAGTCCAAGGATCAGTGTGGTGGATATGGAAGGCACTACTAAAGTGGAGATGACTTTTACCTTTCCATCTAAAGTCATTGGTACTTCTACTGTACCCAAAATTTCACACTGGTGACCGTCTGCGACCGTATATTTGATGTCCGTAGCCTTCTCTAATTTAAATCCAAGGGACTGCAGAGTGTTCCATCCTTTTTCTCCTACTAGTGTCCTTGAAGCTCCTGAATCTAACAATCCTAATAGAGTGTAACCTAAAATAGAAACTTCCAAGTAAGGACGCACGTCCTCAGTGGTGGAGGTAATTAATCCGCTTATATGTTCGTCATTGAAAAATGACTTAACAACCTCTAACCACTGGGCTCGTTCTTCAATCTGGGACTTCTTGTATATCTGAGGAAGGCCAACTTGTCCCTCTAATTTTGCCTTCCTTGGCCGTTTCCCGGTAACGAGGGTTTAGGGCATCTAGGACATATTGACTTCGAAAAATCCTTGTTGCCACATCCAGTGCAGAAACCAAGTTTAGGACACCGCATAAAAAAGTGACCTTCTTTCCCGCAGCTAAAACATTTGCTGTTTCGCGTCCCTTCTCCCTTATTCCTAAATAAATTATTCTTGGGATCGGATGTACTTGGAGAAGTTTTGGCTTTTTCCTGAAGGGGGTTAAATCTTTCATAAACTGGCCGATCTACCTGAACTTCACTGACCGTATTCGGGTAACTTTGCTTTGATGAACCTCCGTACGCGAGACTTGGCTCTAGGAGAGTTTTCTTAGCGGAGGGTGGAGGCTGGTATTTCTCCATATGGGATCTATCTCCTTGAATGCGACGACCTAGCTTAACAAATTCTGAAACACTGTTGATTTGATATTGTCTCAATCGATCATAAAAATAAGGTGTCACATTTCGGAAAAGAACCTTCAGCTGCTCTTCTTCTTTTAAGTCCAGTCTCGAAAAGTAAGTTTTTATTACAGAAATGTAATCTCCGAACTTCTCATCTAGGCCTTGTGTTCTAGAGAGCATCTCTGCAGTGAGTTCGACGATATAATCTTCATCTTCGTATTCCTCTTTGAGAAGACTTACTAGCTCTGCCCAAGATGATACTTCTCGATAGATAGATTTAAACCACAATAGAGCAGGTCCTTCAAATAAGTCCAAAGCACCGCTCCATAAGTCTTGTTCTGTGGCGTTACGAGCTCTGCTGTAGACAGCTATATCTTCGAGGAACGTACGCAAAGACTTCCCCTTCTTATCTCCAGAGAACTTGATGCCCCACTTACAAGTAGGTACTACCTTCCTGTGCGCATCACTAAC
>KZ653876.1:40388-54529 GCA_001010745.2 Gerris buenoi | reverse complement strand
TTTCCATATTTATGAAATTCGTCATAGAATTAAATTAGTAAATCACCAATTGAAAATATTCTGTAAATGATTTTTTTTTTACAACTAATATAGTCCGAAAAAAGCCACGCTTCCGTGCGAGTTAAATTATTGTCAGGCATAGCTTCTTCATGAAAGACATCTAAGCATAAGTATTGAGTAATGTTTAGTATATTATAGATACAGGCCCACACCACAGTACCCTACCCACCCTCTCAAATTACACATATCAACCAATAAATTAATAAACTAATAACTTTTAAATTTAAAGTTGGAAATAGAGGTGTGGAAATTATGCGTATAGACAGTTCCCCCTGAAATTAGCTTACTCGATGACAATAAATAAATCCTGGAGTAAAAAATTATCGTTTGTTGGTGTGGATTTCATTAGTACTTTGTAGTATTATATTCAATGAAATGACCTACTCAATTAACTAATATGATAGTAATTTATATAAAATAGTAATAATATATCNGACTTTTAAAATCACACTCAGTGGAAGCTGAATAGGCAGCCGGCAGCCCCCCTTCAAAACTGTCTTCTGGTTTGTAGGTGCTTTTCAATTTCAGCTACATCTTTCTGTGCTTTCCATGTTCATCAAGTACAACCAAAAAATTTTAATACGGAACCATATTTTGATGCGGTCCCCTTTAATTTTCAATTTAAGAGATTTCTATTTTTGGTCTTCAGGGGTATAATAAAAAACCAACTACGTTTCTTTTGCAATATTTCGTCCTTATTCTTTAGGACATTTTCAAGCCTGAAAAAGTTTTTTAATTTTAAATTAGACAAAAACTTTCACATAAATATTACATATTTATCTAACAACAACTAAAAAGTTTTTTTATAAACAATTTATAAGCTGTAAAAAAGTTAATAAATATAGAATAAAACATTAAATTTAGTACTACCATTTATACTTGTTTCCATAGTGCAAGAATCAAATTATTTGTCAAATACTAAGTCAATTAAAAAGTGATTTTTCCAAAACCCCACTTCTTAATTCCGTCTTTCTTAAAAATAAAATAAAATTTGAAAAAATTAACAATTTTTATAAACACAAAAATTAATTTATGGTGTATACATGTTAAAAAATATAATAATGATAATTAATTGTTTAAAAACTTACTAGAAATTCCATAAGTTTTTAAACAATTAATTATCATTATTATATTTTTTAACATGTATACACCATAAATTAATTTTTGTGTTCATAAAAATTGTTAATTTTTTCAAATTTTATTTTATTTTTAAGAAAGACGGAATTAAGAAGTGGGGTTTTGGAAAAATCACTTTTTAATTGACTTAGTATTTGACAAATAATTTGATTCTTGCACTATGGAAACAAGTATAAATGGTAGTACTAAATTTAANTATTGCTAATGTTTTTAATATGAATTTTCCATGACAATACCTGGTCTATAGTGACACCTAAGTATTTTATTGATGTCACTCTGTCTATTGAATTACAATCACAGTTGACGATTGGCCAAGAATTATTACTCTTGTTACACTTACAATCGTGAATTTAGGTTGACCTTTTTTAGAAAGAGAGAAAGTTATGAATTTAGTTTTTTTAGTGTTAAGAAATATAAGTTTTGTGTGAAGCCAATTACTAACAAGGGATAGTTGTTGTTCGACGTTAGCTAATAAGTCATCTCAGCTGTATTTGATGAGAATAGTAAGCATGTATCATCAGCGAAACCTATTATTTCCCCTAGAAAATTTGGAATATAGCATAAATCGTTTATCATTATTATTANAGTTTACCTAATAATAATGTTACAATTAGATTTAAATTTTAGATATTATTATAATAAGTCCTTATATGTAAAAAAGTACCGAACCAGTGGACTTTTTTACTTAATATAGTCAACTTAATTAGTTTTAGTCAACCTAATTTCTTAGATTATTATTATTTTTTTTTCCCCATTTTTTTCGCATTCGGGGCGAATGCGTATATATATATAAAGACGAAAATGGGAATGAGGAAAGTGCGTATAGTAAAATAAAATGCGACGAGGTATTAAATGTGATGGTCTATAAAAAAAGAAGAGGTTTGAGTTTTAAACTGCAGGAGGTAAATAAAGAACCAAAAACAAAAGAATACAGCGATAAATCTCAGTGTTCATATCAAAATGTCACGATAAATCATTTCTGTATAAAACTCCTTTTTTCCTTGGACAATGCAAACAGTATGACGCAATAGCGATTACACATTAATCATAGAGTAATAAATTAAATTGGAGTAATAAATTGCAATAACTATTAAATAAGGAACCTGCCTTTCGCTATATATTTTACAGTAGCTGTTACTACTTTACATCTAGTATCTAAAAGTAGAAAATTAAATCTTACAAATGACAATTTTGAGTAAATTAACTGCTGTCTTACTAAATTAAATTTTATAAACTCGGATAACGCAAGTATATTTAAGAAACACACTTTTCCCAGATATTGTGGCAACTAGCACAACGGAAATTGCTATTCAACTCAAAACTTAAGTAATAATTCCCATTAGAATCAAAATTATTTTTTGAATAGGATTCCAATTTAAAATAAAATAACATTCTAATGACGCTAAAGGTGAAAAATGCATGAAGTTTCTCTTTCCCCCCTCAATTAAAAAAAATAATGCGGCAGAAATTAATACCAATATGTTTCTAAAGTAGATGTAAACAAATCTCACTTACTTCAAATAAAGCCAAATATATCGTATTAAGAGCCATTTTTTGATGTGGTCCCCTTTAATTTTCACTTTAAGAGATTTCTATTTTTGGTCTTTAGGGGTATAATAAAAAACCAACTACGTTTCTTTTGCATTATTTCGTCCTTATACTTTAGGACATTTTGAAGCCTGAAAAAGTTTTTTAATTTTAGATTAGACAAAAACTTTCACATTAATATTACACATTTATCTAACATAACAACTAAAAATTTATAAACAATTTATAAGGTGTAAAAAAGTTAATAAATATAGAATAAAACATTAAATTTAGTACTACCATTTATACTTGTTTCCATAGTGCAAGAATCAAATTATTTGTCTAATACTAAGTCAATTAAAAAGTGATTTTTCCAAAACCCCACTTCTTAATTCCATCTTTCTTAAAAATAAAATAAAATTGGAAAAAATTAACAATTTTTATAAACACAAAAATTAATTTATGGTGTATACATGTTAAAAAATATAATAATGATAATTAATTGTTTAAAAACTTACTAGAAATTCCATAAAGTCAATTGAATTAAAATTAATTTCTTTAAATTGACTTTATGGAATTTCTAGTAAGTTTTTAAACAATTAATTATCATTTTTATATTTTTTAACATGTATACACCATAAATTAATTTATGTTTATAAAAATTGTTAATTTTTCCAATTTTATTTTATTTTTAAGAAAGACGGAATTAAGAAGTGGGATTTTGGAAAAATCACTTTTTAATTGACTTAGTATTTGACAAATAATTTGATTCTTGCACTATGGAAACAAGTATAAATGGTAGTACTAAATTTAATGTTTTATTCTATATTTATTAACTTTTTTACAGCTTATAAATTGTTTATAAATTTTTTAGTTGTTATGTTAGATAAATGTGTAATATTAATGTGAAAGTTTTTGTCTAATCTAAAATTAAAAAACTTTTTCAGGCTTGAAAATGTCCTAAAGTATAAAGACGAAATATTGCAAAAGAAACGTAGTTGGTTTTTTATTATACCCCTGAAGACCAAAAATAGAACTCTCTTAAATCGTATTAAAAGGTTTTAGAGATAATTTCATTAAAATTATAGGTTTGTTCCAACCATACCTCAAACTAGTTTTAAACTGTGCGACGCATGTGCATTAGCAAAAAAAAAAAAAAACGTTCAAATGTGGTCCGATGCGCATGCGTCGGACAGTTCCAAACCAGTTTGAAGTGTGGTTGGAACAAACCTTATATGACTTACCGATCGACATAAAGAATATTAGTTAATTAATAAACATTACTGCATGATAATATCGTTACAATATTCAACAGCAGTTTTTGTTTTATCGATATGAATTAATTTATCTTCTTAATCTTTCATCTTTCATTTATATTCTAGTCGATGCCGAAGTTTCCTTCAAAAATGTTAAACCACAATATTCAAACATGTCAGGAGCAAAACGCTGTTGAAATCGCATGTTGTATAAATATGTGAGAACAGCAAAATATAAAATAAACGTTTTCATACAATACCTTTAATAGTAATGTCTTTCTTGTATCTTCTACGTTTTCAAAGATGAATTTAATAAGCAATTATCTAAAAAGACAGCTGCTTTGTGAATCATACATGAGTTTAAGACAAGAGATGAGGAAAAGGGAAATATAGAGATATCAATTATTCTCTTATTAAAATGTATGTACGAATTGCTCATTATCAAGATAAATTTTAGAAGCTGAGACGCAAAAGCCGTATCTCTTTGAGTGAATGAG
The DNA here is from genome assembly GCA_001010745.2 of Gerris buenoi. Lineage (NCBI taxonomy): Eukaryota > Metazoa > Arthropoda > Insecta > Hemiptera > Gerridae > Gerris > Gerris buenoi. The sequence goes on along the minus strand of KZ653876.1, from coordinate 50,052 downwards.
GCTGAAGGTTTAAGCTAGAAAATAGAATGGGTAGAGGCAAGTTCTTATAAATTATGGAATATTTTAGGCCCATAAATAAGAGAAGGAGGTTTTTGAAACTCAGGGAAAAGAGTCTAATGCAAACAGCTTAACTCGCCCGGTCCTTTTAATGATTCAAGATACCGGAGAAGCTTCTGTTATCTAACGAAACATTTTTTTTCCTCGGATGATTTTAACCCGAGTCTTTTCAAATCACATACACACAAACATGTTTATACATACTTCTTTACAACATCTATAAAATGGATTTTTATACAGGGAAAAAAGAAAATATAATTCTAATATTAATAACGTTAAATATTTCATCGTCTTCTCATATTATACTGGAAACCAATCAACAAATTGAACTGAAGGTGAAAAGTCTATCGGATCGTAATAAATTATACCTTTAGGGAATTTGGCTAACTCACGGAAAAAAGTATACGAATGAAATGATCTTTAATTCAGAAGCTACATTTTTAATAAATTTGGTTCTAAGTTAGTGATGGGATTCATGTCTAAAGGTTACGTATTTCCAATTCCAATTAAATCAAACTTGTTTGTGGGATTGAATAGAAAAATAATTTTAAAGAATAATTATGATTGTTTGACTTGGACATTAATAAATTCTTAGTTTGTGCCTCGAACTCAAGTTTATGTTAAGTTAACCTTTTCTCATCCAACCTTTATGAGAATACTTTAAATCTACCGATTATTTACTTGGTCATTGATTATAGATTTTTTTATTTTTTTTATTTAGAACAAACTGTGTTACCTACGGACCCTCGCTGTGTGCTGACCAGCACACTCAAAGTTAACTTGTATTTTATCAATGGAACGTGCGCTACGCAGTTAGTTGCAAAAGAAGCATAGAGCAGGGCCTTTCAAAGTTTGGAGCGTTCTAATATAAAATAATACTATATTCAACAGTTATTCAGTTAATTCACAACAATAATTTAAGACAGAAGTGACATTTAACATTGACAGTGTGACAGTAAGATATAGTTACGGTGTAATTCTTTGAAACTTGGATTATAATTAAAGATTCCTTATTAAGATTAAAGATTATAACTAAAGATTCCCTGGCTACAATATTATAAGATTTGAAAATGCTGCTGACGGATCTATTATCAATAGATTACGGCCTAATATTTTATTCTACTGAAAACATACCTCGAATAAACCAAGAATAAAGTTTACCGAGACTCTAAAACTACAAATCTCTTCTAAGGAGAAAAAATTACATTCGTTACAGATGGAAATTGTAATTTTAAAACATTACATTCATTTTTCGAAAGGAAAAATTCAAATATAAGATAATAATGGTTGTGTGGTGTTTACACATAAAAAAAAAATAGCAAAGAAAATAACGAATGATATTGTAAACATGTTTAACATATAGTTATGATATTCTAATAGCCACGGGCGCTCGGTCTCAGGTTATCATATAAAATACGATATAAGAGATAATTACACTGACCTAACATTAATAAACATTTTTCTGAAATATAACATTACAAAAAAAACAAACATTAGATACAATTCTAAATATATAGAGAATAGAAGTTTAATGGTACATGCTTACTTTTTTTAATGTGACCCTATCCCCCAGGCTATTAAATGTTATAAACTAGATAAAGCAGTACTTACATTTAGAAAATAAGATTTAGTTTATACAAAATATCCCAAGTCGATGTATCCAAACAAAATGTGCTTATCGTAATATTTTATAGGAAGTTAAAATGCATAAAGCAAGGAGTCATCGACACGCAATTTAGGAGTCTGATTGCAGGCTGAGAGAAAGTTTGGCTCAAGGCCACATACATTGTCCATCTTGGTCTAGCAGCTACACTGCTTCCGTATTAAAAATTATTACCTAGAAGGTTTGTTCCAACCACACTTCAAACCGGTTTGAAACAGTCCAACGCATGCGCATCGGACCAAACTTGATCGTTTTTCGCTTATGTGCATGCGTCGTACACTTTGAAGTGTGGTTGGAACAAACCTAGAGTAAATAAAACTTTTAAAACTTTATATAAAATCACTTTAATCTTCAAATTTTATTTATTACCTAATTCATATTGATCTTCTTAAATTTAATAAACATTTTAATTTCTGATTCATAATTCGATTCTATTTAATGAAAGGAAACAAATATGTATCCGTAATTTTTGTTAAGAAATACCTTAAACGAACGACATAGCTTTTCAAGAGTTGTTATGTAAGTAAAATCTTTTTTGACATCTGAGATGTTATGTAAGTAAAATCTTTTTTAACGTCTTGAATGTTATGTAATTATATGAAAAAAATTATAAATATTTGTTGACTTGTGAGGTTAGAAAGATTACACAAATTTTTAGGTCTTTCTGATGATGACTGCGTTCACGAATTTTGTCAATTCAAGTCGAAGGCAGGAATACCCAAGGATCTTATATAAACCGGATAGAGGGATGAGGCAAAAAGTGACCCCATGGAGATATGTAAAATATCAGCTCCAATGGGACAAATTACCTTCTGCTTGGTTGTAGGTTACCAAGAAACTTGTGGCAGGTTACCAACCATCAATGTTGCATGTTATAACCTGATTCAAAATTAACCAGAAGTAAACCTTAAAACTATCAAGGAAGGTAATTTGTCCCAGTCAAAAGGTCGTGGAGCATGTGCAGTATGATTTTTTTCTCCAATTTCTCTTACTCTACTAATACCTCCATGGGGTCACTTTTTTGCCTCAAACCCCTTCTTAACATTTCATCTCCTTTATATAAGATCTTTGGGAATACCTAAAACTTCATGAGATTATAAATGTATAAAAGTAAAACTTACAGTTTGAGTGTCGACCATAACACAGCCGACGCCAAGGGGCCAACATTCTGTAGCGTCGGCACATTTCTTGTTGACCACGACGCTGGCCCCATTTGAATCCATTATGTGTAGAGTATGGCAGAAATCCTCTCCTGAAACAAACCATAACAAATTAACTACATTATCTGAATTAAGTAGCTCATTGAATTATTCATGATAAAAACCTTATAACAAACATTTCTTTCCTGATTGTAATCAACTAATGAATTTGTCCATGTGAATCCAATGATAACGCTAACAAGGTTAGGTATGACTTCAGCTATAAAATAATTTACAGTCTAATATTTCAAATACTTGAACTAATATAGTACTTATTCCTCATTAACAAATAATTTCGCTTCTAGGTTAATTTTATGTTTTTTGCAAACTTAGGTAAAGATATGAAAATTTCCAAGTTAGAATATGAAAAAGAGGTGTAAAAAGCTTTTAGATGTAGTGAAGGACAGCTGTGAGAAGAGGGAAGAGAGAGTAGGGGAAAGGTTGATGCAGCCATATGACAGAGGTCTAAGTGCAAAGTTTCACCTACTACCTCAACAATTTTTTTTTTAAAACGATGGAAAACTAAACTCTAGAGAATAAAATAACTGAAATAACTTTTTATTTTTTTATTTTCTAGAAAAAAACTATATTTCTCCCTTTTTTATTACGCTTCAGACATATACATATAAAGTGAAACTTATCTACCTATACCTTCGGGGAATACTATTTTTATCCCGCGTTTTGAAAGTTAACACATAACGTGGATAAAAGATATCTGTGTTCAAGAGTAATCCTTTATAAGAAATTCTTTTAAGAAACTTAAGACATAGGTGAGTTCAGCTGAAGTTATGCTAACATGTTACATATTCATGTGCATCCGTAATTCGACGATTTCATTTTTGAACAAATAATTTAATAATAGAAACTTTATGATAGATTAAGAAATGATTAATTGATGTTCGTATGAGGTAGTTTTCGACTGAAAATATTTATGTCATGAAGGATAATGAAGAAGTAAATCGATTTAAAAATTAACCAGAGCTAGCCAAAGTCTGAAGGAAAAAAATAAGAATCCTAAGATGACAAAAAAGGCTATGGTAGAGCAGCAGATAGATAGAGATAGGTAGATTATATATTTATATTATTATATTATATCCTTCTAGTTAAAATCTCAATAAATTTTTGATGCCTAGTGAGTTATATATCTATTTTTTTTAATCCAGTGGCATACCTCTCACCCACTAAACAGATTATACACATACAAATCCATTTCAGGATAAAAATAATTATTTTCAACTTATTTATAACTTGTTATTTATCAATAACAAGTTATTCTGGCGACGTTTCGACCTATCCGGTCACCATCCCTAAAAAATTGTTTATTTAGGTATTACATGAAATATCAAGAGGAGGAAATAGAAAAAACTATATTTATAAAAAAAAAAAAAATAATATACCTTTCAAGCTATGAAGTTATACTTATACTCATATCATTCATAATTTAAACATTTCATTGGAACTGATTGTTCCATTGTCAGATAGTGATACTATAAATTGGTCATCTATCATCACTCCCATTAGAAAATAGGAGGATCATTGGATTTTCTCTATGAAAATGAAAATGATATCCTTATTAATTTAAAATCATTTAGTGATATCTTATCACTTATCACTATAGTCTAATTATTATAATCTATAATGTAGTCATATGTAAAAAAAAAAATAAAAAAATAGTAAAATGTATTAAATTTACCTTCTTAAAGTTGGAGTAATCACATTTACAGTTTAATAGTAGCTATTAATTTTACTTGTATAAAAACATCGCCACAATNTTCCACAGCTCCGGGAAAAGATGACAGTCACTCAGGTGCAAAGCCTGGGGAAAAAGGTCCACCAAAAACATCCACAAAAACTGCTTAACCAACCCTGGTTGTGCAATGATAAATAATTCTGAGTGTTGCGAGCAGCAAGAGGGCAAGCATTATCGTGAAACATAAAGGAAATATGTTTTCCTCAACGTCCCCCTTTTCTTGTTCTTAATCACTTTTCTAAGGTTTCCAAACACCTCACAATGCGTACAAGTGTGATCGTGAATCCACCAGGCAGGTAATCAATGAGCAAGACCAAATGACCGTTGACATTACTTTGCAAGCGGAATCCAAAACTTACGCTTTTTGTGGTGTTGGCTCTTCTTTTCTCTTCCACACTATACTAAAAATGTTGTTTTCGGGAGTCTAGGGATAATAAATTATTGACACGAATGAGAGAAAAATAGCCATGACATAACGCCGTGTGTACACTGTGCAACTAACAATGAATTTCAGTTACATATTAACTTTTTGCCGTCAAAAAACAAATAACAGGAAGCATATCGTAAATGGCGGTGGAAGCGAGAGCAGTGCCCGTAGGATATGGTGATGGGAGAATATTTCCGTGTAGCTACTACACTTTCACAATATTGCCTACGAGTCTTGGCTTTTTTATGCTCACCGCGTGGATTTAAAAAATAATGTAACTTACTTTTGAGGCACCCCTTAGGTTAGAGGTGTTTCCTTCCGGGAGCTTTTACACCCAAGACGCAGACTACCTTAAGTGGGTCTATTGAACAAACCCGGGTACCATAAACAATAAAATTTCGATTATACTTTGAACCGGGAACTGGGAAAGCCGATCATTATTTCTAGACCGAAGCCTGGTTGCTTAACTCTTTAAATCAGCTTCGATTTGATTGACCAATGCTGGGTGAATATTGTGCCCCGGAATGGATCACACAGCTGTATTGGACAGATGGACTCCTATCCATCTAATAACCACGCCGATGCTGCTGAACACGACTGATAAAGCCAAACGCTCTTCCTTATGGGCTTCCCAGACCCCCCTGTTTGTAGGTGGTTATTTTAAGTATTCTATTTCAAGAGTTTTCACTGCTATTGAGTGAACTCTGTACACACGAACACCTTATAGGGTACACCTGTTTAAGGTAGCGATAAATTTATGCTGAAGACGCTAGGTGAAAGGCCTAGGCAGGCAGAAAAAGAGTAAGCTAAGAAATAAATTTAAAAGGCTGAAGTAGAGGCAGCACAACAAAAAAAAATTAGCAGCGTTGGACGTGGTCCGTACTTGGAAAAGAACTAACTGATTTCTTATCATTCTTAAAAAAACCTTATTTTTAATACCTATATTTTATTTTATTATTTTAAGTTTGGCGGTATTTTGACAGATGTAAACCAACTTTGACGTCATCAAAATTATCGCACTAATAAATAATTATATTCACTTATAACTTTTAAACTAATTAATAGNATTATTTGAAGTTTGGCGGTATTTTGACAGATGTAAACCAACTTTGACGTCATCAAAATTATCGCACTAATAAATAATTACATTAGCTTATAACTTTTAAACTAATTATTGGGTTTTGGAATTTCATTGGGTTTTTTTACTTTTCCTCACTACTAATAGTAGGAAAAGTATTGTTTATATTTGTTCCTTAATTTTTTCTTAACTTGTTCCAACGATATGCTATATGACAAAATCCTAATTATACTTTCGATATTATTAACCGTCAAAGTTTAAAAATTAAAAAATTGATGACTTCAAAATGGCGGACAATATCAAAATGAAATTTGATGGGCTTGTTTGTCATACAGAGAGGTACATTCGTGCTAAATTTAAACTCGATCAGAACCATTTTCGTTTTATTACGATTTTTTTAAATTTTTGCTGACTCAAAAAACTGGGTTCAAGATGGCGGAAAAAGTTGATTTTCCGGGCGGCACCCCTTCAGGTAAGGACTGATTTTTCTGCCACGTTTCAACTCTCTGGGTTAAATACTTTGGGCGCTACGATGATAACACACATACATGCATACACACGTCATGCTGAAAAACACTCAGGAGGTCTTAAAAACACCTAAAACAGATAATTCCGTTGAAATCTCGAAAAAAAAAAAAATGTTTGTGAAAACAATAGATACTTTTCCTACTATTTATTAGTAGTGAGGAAAAGTAAAAAATTAAACGCGGAGTAAACAAGTATTCAATTTTTAACAAGTTTAGACTACATAACCTTAGAGTTCCTTCTAAATTAAGAATTTCTACGTCCACACATGGTTATGAAATCATTTTGGATCCGATTGGAACGATACATGTTCACGTTTGCACAACAAAAAATACAGGTGATCGAAATATTTATTTCTTTTTTTCGATATCTCATAACAGTGGCGTTGCAAGTAAAACCTTCAAGTAATCGTTAAGTAATATGCCCGCGAATTTTTACATTTCTTATTTACAAGTTATTAAAACTTTTTTCCCACAGTTGACCGATAAAGTACTTGTTATAGCACTCAAAATTGAACGCAAAACAGCAGATTCCTGCACTTGTTTTACTTTACCGCACTAATTTTATTTTACCGCACTCCGGTGTTCCAACTTAAGACATAAAGAACTAAATCTAATCAAAGATAAAATACTCTAAATAATAATAATAATAACAATGACAGCTAATGATTATTTGTTAACTAACTACATGATTTAAACACTAAATATCAAATATAAAAAAAAAGTAAAGATAGACAATATAAAAAATATAATGTATAAAAGTATGAATACGATCTCTCTTTTCGATCACCAAATTTTGATGGAGTGGATTTGAACCGATATGATACGTTCTCCATTCACACAGCGTTTTGAACTGGCGCGGCGGATCGTTTTCAAAATCGTTTCCAAAAACTTTTTGTGAACGCAGTAAATTAAAAATGACAAAATAGTAACAATTTCATTGTAGTACTACAATTATACTTCATTGTACATTGTACTACAATTATACTTCATTGTAGTACTAGGTACTATTCAAATATTGACCTATTCTATACTGTAAACAAAATTCACAAAATATCCATTCACGAATGATAAATAGTTATATTGTTTGCAACGAAAATTTTGATTTAACTTTTTACCATTATTAAGTATATCTAAAGGGAATATGTGTATAATAAAATAAATGATCTCTTCTCTACAATATCGTACCTTTAAAAAGCACTTATTTCTATTTTATAATATACTCAGTAAATCTGTTCTAAAGAAGAACGATAAATTATTTTTCTTAAAAAGTAGGCTTGGCAAAGATACAAGACCAATATTAAAAGGTCCTTGAACAGAAGGAAAAACACGGGATGTTTGCCAGTAATCATTTACTATAATAAAATCCTCCAATATAATATACACATTTTTTTAAAAATAATTTAAATAAAATAATATAAATTTTACAAGTAATATTTATGTTTCTCAGTTCAAATTATAGCTCGATTAAATTTAACTTTCACGATAAAATAAAGGAAAAGAATTCGTCTAGTAATGCAAGATTGACAAAAAAATAATAATAAATAAATAAAAAACAAAAAAAAAAATTATCTCCAAATTCTTTTGTTTTACAATTTAAAAGGAAACATAAGAAAGCTTTTCTGTGTTTTTTTTTTAAAGAAAAATTTAAGTAAAGTTTGTTCCCCTCTCTAGAATTCTTATTTCTATTAATACATTTCATGTTATTTCTTCTGATATTTAAAAAAAATATTTTATTTTATTTTTCAAATTCTTACTATTGAATGTTTAATATATTAATAATTAATACATAAACACCCTCTCTCTATGTTCGTACAAAAATAACTCTTAAACAATCTAAAGATAATTAGAAATTTAATTCTTACTTTAATATTCTTTATCTAAATTTCTTTATCTCGTTACTAAAAACTAAAGATGAAAGGATTGTTTAAGATGAAAGGGAATTTAAATTGAGTTGTTACATTAAAGAGGATTTAAAGGAAAGAATACCATTAAATAATAATTACTCAAATACTTAATTATTTAAGCAAGCATAGTCTACCAATTTTTGTTGCATAGCTTCTTCCAAATTTTCTGAAAATGTCTTCAATTTTCTTATGCTCAGGTAAATAATTTTAAATATATAGGTGCTAATAATTGCAAAAATTAGAGTGGTACATAGATTTCTGTACTCTATTATATTAGACGAATGGTCATGTAGGATTTAGATTAAATTTTTGCAGATAATATGTATACAAATATGGACCGAACCATACATAGGCAACTTTTGACGAACCAAATTCTCTCAAACAGGTGAGTACTTTTAAGGGAGATGCTAATAAACTAGTCCGCCATTTAACGTGGCTCATAGATTTCTATTGCTAACCTCAATTATGTTTTGCTTTACGACTAATTATTGTTTAACATATTTAATATTATCTCTTTTTTGAACATGTACTTATTAGAAATATTTAACATGGATCCAACAATGGGCTAATTATGACATATTATCTAAATTTCAATAGAATCATACGAGTAGTTTTTAAGTTTTGTTATTAGCAGAATCAATTTATATAAAGTTTTCTTTCATACAACTCTGGCAATGCATCAATATCGTTTGCCATTTTATCTGTTTAAAACCTCGAAATGATTTCGGATAATAAACTTTTAACATTGCTTTTCTTTTGACATTTCCATGTCTTTCTTTGGCACATAAACTCGAAAAGCGTTACCATGATACGACACCAAAACGCTGTCAAAATAAATAAATAAACAAATAACAATAAGAAAAAGAAATAAATGTAATATTTTACAATTGTATATCAGGTGGTAAATACATTTACGTTCGAATACATTTACATTTATTCGAAGTGTGTCGTACGAATTATTATTATAATTATTAATAGAACTTATGATTAGTGAGGTACGGTTGAATAAAACACAATTATAGCCAAATATTATAAAACACAATTCAACCGTACTTCACT
>KZ653875.1:23115-40257 GCA_001010745.2 Gerris buenoi | reverse complement strand
GAGGAGAATAATACGCCTTCCGAAATAATTAATTCGGCACAAAATACAACTAACGAATTGATGTCATCTTTGTCAAAAGAGAAATACTGAAATACGAGCTTACATACAGGAAGTTTATTATTTTCTTTTGCATTTATTATTAAAATCTAACAATCGTAGATAAAGTACGGTACGCAACTCGTGCGAAAATGCTACTTTCCACACTCGACGCGTAATGTACTATTTTGTGCGCATGTGGGACAGAAACAAACGGGCGCAGGAGGTTATACGACACCAACAATGCGCTCATTATTACCTCCCATACAAATTACATTAAAATCGGACTTGCAGTTTTTAAGATATGTTTTGGTTCGCTAAAATTGAGCGTCACAAAGATATACCGAAAGACAGACACGGAACAAAAATTGTTCTCTAATAACTGAAACGGATTTCTGTCTTGGAATATTTGTAATCGGAGACACAAATATTTTTTTGTTCTTCAGAACGACTACAGAGCTTCCGTTACCTTTGGTAAGCTCGGAAGCAAAATATAACAATAACAACTGATTAATAACAATTCTAAAATTCATTTCTCGATTTCATCTAGCAGAATAATTTTTCTGAAATGTAATGCTAAATTTTATCAAAATCGGTTCATAAATTTATAAGGGTCCACTCGTCTGCTCCAAAGCAGATTTTTATTTTATTTTTAACTCATTGTTTATACAAAGGAATCTCAAAACGTATAATTCTATCAAAATCGTATGTTTATTCAATCATAATACTTCCTCTTTCAACTTCAACTGTAAAAGTAAAAATGTGATTGGATCTTGTAAAGTAAATATTGCAGCATCTCTTACCTTGATTTAAAAATTATTGAAAAATATGAATCCATTTATATCAATGGAAAAATATCCAGAAGATATGTTTCAATCTCTAAACGTAAGGTAGAACTTTTTGTTACATTTATAAGGGAAGTTCAATATGTGATTGGATGTTGCAAGTAGAGTGGGGTTTTCTCGATTCTATTATCTACTTGAATCTATCTATATCTTATATCTATCTATGTGAATCTATCTATATCTTATATCTATCTACGTGAATCTATCTATATCTTATATCTATCTATGTGNCTCCCACAGGCCTGGTGGCCTGTGGGATTTTATTTCTTCCCTCACATAGGTTGGTCAATCTGAGTGTCAAAAAACAATACTAATTGTAAAACTAGTGTAAATAAACATCAAATTAGTTTGGTAAAATGTAAACAAACTCGCTAATCGTGCGTTGAGGTGAAAAATTCAAAAGAATTTTACCGCTCTAGGGCGGAAAAAAAGAGGAATTCTTTAGAATAATGAGATGCGCATGCGCAATGAATACAAGTATGTAAAGAATCACAATTTTAGGCATCTAAACAGAGATACAATGTTTATATTTCGTATCAATCGTAAATAAACAATATTTACATGCAAGTAAAGTGAAACACTGGTTTGTTATCTCACTCAACAAACATCAATATAGCTCACAACAAAGTTACTGCAATATAAACAAATAATGTGTTTGTATTTATGCGGATGCAACTTATGCAAACAGTAAAGTGTTAACTAGTTAATTAGCTGCAATAGTATGCTGTATTTACTCAATTGAAGCAATTAAACTCCACTGATATAAATAGCCTAATTTTAAGGGAGTAATTAAAATATACTGCCAATTAGTGTGGCACATAGCTTCCTCGCTTCCTATCACGTACTTTGTTGATTTTATGCTTTTACAAGACATTATTGTCTAATTGATATAATTGTTTCCGTCAATTTTTTTATAATTCAAAATTGTTTTGATTTTTTTTACAAGAAATGCAGCATCAATTAAGGAAAGTCTAAAGATCGTAAACGGTCATTAATCTGGTGCAGTCTTCGATCGACTTTCTACAAAATTATCCAAATTTAATAAAAATCATATGTAAATCAAATTATAATTACAATTTACAATAATTATAATTTGATTTAAATTAAAATTTAAACGTTCCGTAGTATGAATACCACCAAAAACTTAAAAATTGAATTAAAAATCATATATGAGTATACTTTTGAAGATGTAGGTTGTAAATAATTGAGTTTATCTGTGATTGATACGTAATATAAACATTACATCTCTGTTTAGATTCGTAGAAAGTGATTCTTTACACACCTGTATTAATTGCGCATTCGATTGATACGTAATATAAACATTACATCTCTGTTTAGATTCGTAGAAAGTGATTCTTTACACACCTGTATTAATTGCGCATGCGTGTCACATTGTTTTGAACAATTCCTCTTTTTTTCCACTCTAGTGACGTAAAGATGAAGAATTCCTCTTTTTTCCACTCTAGGTGACGTAAAGAAGAAGAATTATCAACTTTACACACGATTAGCGAGTTTGTTTACATTTAACATAACTAATTTGATGTTTATTTAATAAAAGTAACTGTTTGTATCGAGTTTTTTTGTGAAAATCAATGAGTGATTTAAGTGATTATGAAGAATATGAGGAGAATAATACGCCTTCCGAAATAATTAATTCGGCACAAAATACAACTAACGAATTGATGTCATCTTTATCAAAAGAGAAATACTGAAATACGAGCTTACATACAGGAAGTTTATTATTTTTTTCTGCATTTATTATTAAAATCTAACAATCGTAGATAAAGTACGGTACGCAACTCGTGCGAAAATGCTACTTTCCACACTCGACGCGTAATGTACTATTTTGTGCGCATGTGGGACAGAAACAAACGGGCGCAGGAGGTTATACGACACCAACAATGCGCTCATTATTACCTCCCATACAAATTACATTAAAATCGGACTTGCAGTTTTTAAGATATGTTTTGGTTCGCTAAAATTGAGCGTCACAAAGATATACCGAAAGACAGACACGGAACAAAAATTGTTCTCTAATAACTGAAACGGATTTCTGTCTTGGAATATTTGTAATCGGAGACACAAATATTTTTTTGTTCTTCAGAACGACTACAGAGCTTCCGTTACCTTTGGTAAGCTCGGAAGCAAAATATAACAATAACAACTGATTAATAACAATTCTAAAATTCATTTCTCGATTTCATCTAGCAGAATAATTTTTCTGAAATGTAATGCTAAATTTTATCAAAATCGGTTCATAAATTTATAAGGGTCCACTCGTCTGCTCCAAAGCAGATTTTTATTTTATTTTTAACTCATTGTTTATACAAAGGAATCTCAAAACGTATAATTCTATCAAAATCGTATGTTTATTCAATCATAATACTTCCTCTTTCAACTTCAACTGTAAAAGTAAAAATGTGATTGGATCTTGTAAAGTAAATATTGCAGCATCTCTTACCTTGATTTAAAAATTATTGAAAAATATGAATCCATTTATATCAATGGAAAAATATCCAGAAGATATGTTTCAATCTCTAAACGTAAGGTAGAACTTTTTGTTACATTTATAAGGGAAGTTCAATATGTGATTGGATGTTGCAAGTAGAGTGGGGTTTTCTCGATTCTATTATCTACGTGAATCTATCTATATCTTATATCTATCTATGTGAATCTATCTATATCTTATATCTATCTACGTGAATCTATCTATATCTTATATCTATCTATGTGAATCTATCTATTGTACAGTAGAGATAATTGAAATCTAGTTGAACATCAATTTATTTATAAGTAGTGAAACGAACGCCAATCATATGCAAGTAGAGAGCGCAGTCTTGTCTGAGTATCGAGCGGTTATCTCTAAGTGATAATTTCCAGGAGTAGAATCTTGTGATTGGGTGTTTTGAAACTGAGAGGGCCCTGGGCCGCCCTCAAGGCGCCCCGTGGTTGAATATTTGAAAGAGGTGCTCTATGGGGCGCCCCCCCCCCCTCGATGACACTTGACATGTATATCACTGTCTTGTCACAAATCCTCTTGACATGTTCATATTGATCTGGAATCCGGAGCTCTTCTACCCACACACTTAACTTCACAATCTCTTCGTTCTTTATAAGCATCTTTGTTTTTTATTCAAAATCTATTTATAACAATAATAATTTTAAAAATAGAAAATAAGATGTTTCGAGAAGCTGAAGCATCTAGTCATCAACAAAGAACGTCGGTTCGATTCCCAGAACGAGACAAGCTCGTCCGCTAATGACTCTCTTCAATCTTTGCTATACCGCATCTTTTTCTTTATCTGGATTTATTTATAACTACAATTAAAATAATCATAAAACTCAGACTACCTTGAGACCAAAAATGTTTCCGATTTCTGTCAACAAATTTTTAAATTTGAAAACATCAAAAAAATCGTTCTTTGTAATGGTACTTCCATTACCTGGGATAAGTTGAGAAGTTCTATAATTTGGGAAAATGTGGTGAATCGACCAATTTCCAGCTTTATTATGATTATCTTCCTTGATAATGATCCCCGTAATGGACTGATCTGAACGATCACTGTAATTAGCTGATCTGCATGATCTCTTTAACGGGCTGATCTGAATGATCCCTGCAATGGACTGATCTGAATGATCCCTGTAACGGGCTGATCTGAATGATCCCTTTAATGGGCTGATCTAAATGATCCCTGTAATGGGCTGATCTGAATGATCCCTGTAATGGGCTGATCTGAATGAGCCCTGTAATGGACTGATCTGAATGATCCCTGTCATGGACTGATCTGCGTGATCTCTTTAACGATTGATCTGAATGATCCCTGTAACACTGTAACGGGCTGATCTGAATGATCCCTGTAACGGGCTGATCTAAATTATCCTTGTAATGGTCTGATCTGAACGATCCCTGTAATGGGCTGATCTAAATGATCCCTTTAATGGGCTGATCTGAATGATCCCTGTAATGGGCTGATCTGAATGATCCCTGTAACGGGCTGATCTAAATGATCCTTGTAATGGACTGATCTGAATGATCCCTTCAATGGATTGATCTGAAGATCCTTTCAATGGGTTGATCTGAATGATCCCTGTAACGGGCTGATCTGAATGATCCCTGTAACGGGCTGATCTGAATGATCCCTGTAATGGACTGATCTGAATGATCCCTGTAACGGGCTGATCTAAATGATTCTTGTAATGGTCTGATCTGAACGATCCCTGTAATGGACTGATCTGAATGATCCCTGTAATGGACTGATCTGAATGATCCTTTTAATGGATTGATCTGAAGAACCTTTCAATGGGTTGATCTGAATGATCCCTGTAACACTGTAACGGGCTGATCTGAATGATCCCTGTAACGGGCTGATCTGAACGATCCCTGTAATGGTCTGATCTGAACGATCCCTGTAATGGGCTGATCTGAATGATCCCTGTAACGGGCTGATCTGAATGATCCCTTTAATGGATTGATCTGAAGAACCTTTCAATGGGTTGATCTGAATGATCCTTGTAATGGGCTTATCTGAATTATCCACAGAAACTTTTTTACTCGTGGCGTACTCAAAGCGCCAGCCCGTCTCGAAGAGTTTGATATTACCATTTTCTCGAAAAAGTCAGAACTTCATTTTTTTAAAATTAATTTAAAGGTGGTTCTAGATTAATCAAGATATGGTTAAGGAGTAATGTAGCAGGTAATTCTGGCGTGGAGAGTTCCCACAGGAGAGAGATCACTCTTCTCGCTTCTCAGTTGATTCTTGATTCCAGGGTGCCAACCATGCTTCTCTAAAATCTTTATGATCTAAATGATCCCTTTAATGGGCTGATCTGAATGATCCCTGTAATGGGCTGATCTGAATGATCCCTGTAATGGGCTGATCTGAATGATCCTTTTTGTGCGCATGTGGGACAGAAACAAACGGGCGCAGGAGGTTATACGACACCAACAATGCGCTCATTATTACCTCCCATACAAATTACATTAAAATCGGACTTGCAGTTTTTAAGATATGTTTTGGTTCGCTAAAATTGAGCGTCACAAAGATATACCGAAAGACAGACACGGAACAAAAATTGTTCTCTAATAACTGAAACGGATTTCTGTCTTGGAATATTTGTAATCGGAGACACAAATATTTTTTTGTTCTTCAGAACGACTACAGAGCTTCCGTTACCTTTGGTAAGCTCGGAAGCAAAATATAACAATAACAACTGATTAATAACAATTCTAAAATTCATTTCTCGATTTCATCTAGCAGAATAATTTTTCTGAAATGTAATGCTAAATTTTATCAAAATCGGTTCATAAATTTATAAGGGTCCACTCGTCTGCTCCAAAGCAGATTTTTATTTTNTATAGTATAGTATAATAATGTAGTATAATATAATTATAGTATAAATATAGTATAATATATAAAATAGTATATAATATAGTATAATATATAATAAGTAATAATAACACAAGCAAAGGTTAAAGGTTCTAGCCGCGGGTGGAGGAGAGATAACAAAAAAACAACGAGTTGGCTCTATGAAACGGCTGGGGACAGGGGTATTCACTCCTGAAAATCAAACATGTTTGATATGAGGAGTGAGCGGTAGTGAACTATCCTCACTGCCGGTGACGTCAGACCTGAGTTCACTGCGACTCGTTCAGACGGGCCGAGTTCACTCTTAAGTGCGCCACTGTAGAGTGCCCACTCCCCGTGGCAACCCGGCTTAACACTGATTTTTGCAAATGAGATTAATTCAGGATTGAATTAAATTCTAATGTATAGTTAGTTATTTTAATTATTAGGTGCTGGCAGTTTTACAAGGTACTTTTCCCTATATAATCTACGGTTCATTCATTCATCTACATCTGGTTGATCTACATCTTACTATACAATCTACCGGTTGATAAGAACTCTCAGTAGGATGGAGTGGACGAGGAATGAAATCGATTCAGGGAAGCCCTAGATGTTCTAACAACAGACCCTCTACTCCTCTCGACGGCTCTCCAGACAACTAATAACCATTCATTTCAAACTTCCATATTATGTGTCTCAAACTTATTCAGTTAAATTCCTAATTTAATCAATTGCCACAATTTAACATATTGCCAAACTAAGACCAATGGTAGACACTAAACTTATTAGTTTGTTATATATTGATATAGGTACATTTTTCCTTTTGTACATTTTTTCCCCCCTGTTTGTACAATTACTGTTGCACTGTTGTACTCTTTAAGAGCTTTTAAACGGTAAACATCATAAAGGGTTTTCATTAATTTGACATTTGTACCCCGTACTCATGTGTACCAGAATTTAAATTTCGAAAATTCATGTAGACACTGACCTTCCCCTTGCTTTGAAGGTCAAGTTTGCAACTTTTCAGCACGCTATCTCCAGGAATATTTAAAGATAGTTCGAATTTTAATATCCTTTTTCTAAAATTGAATGTAAGTAAAAATGAAAATAAGATGTAACTTTTAATACTTTGCATTTATGTAGCAGACTATATTTTCATTTATTGGGATTTATACCTATCATACAAATTTTATTAATATCGAACTAGTAATTTTTAAAATATTTTAGTTCGTACAAATTGAACGACAGACAAATATAGGACCAAAATTGATTCCCCGAAACTGATTTCTGTCTTGGAATGTTTGAATTCAAAGACATAAAATATTTTCGCTCTTCTGAATAATACCGTAGCTTGCGTTACCTTCAGTAAGCTCGGACGCAATATCAATTTATTACTTGTATTTTATTTATATAAACTGAAGTAGGCTAATATAAACAAAATGAATCAGATGTTCATATTGATTTAGGGAGTTTCCCTGAGGTAATCTAAACTAAGTTAGGTCCGAACACTGTAAGATAACTAATCTATTATAAAAACATTCCATCACGCTACTCTTTCATAGATAACTAATATTTTTTACAACTCCGCTATTAAAGATTATTTCTACAGCTATTTAGTGATATTGTCTTTTTAAATGTTTCATTATTTTTTCCACAGATAAATAAATTAAAACACTTAATAAATCTTTTAAACACTCCATTTCAACAGAGAAAAAAGGCTACAACGTGTTACTAACAATAATTCTAATATACAAGGGAACCCGAAGTTATACAGCCAAACTTCATGTTTAGTTTTTACGGCCAAATTGGAACCAAAAAATGTCGAGTTAGCACATGCCCTTCTCAATAGTTCTTGAGATATCGATTTATTTCTTTTTTTTTTTTAAAGTGTTTCACGAAAATTAAAAAAAAAGAAGAAAAAAAGCCTAATATCTTAAAAACTAAATGAGATAGAGAAATTAGGCTAAGAAACAATTTTAAAGAGCATAAAAACCTTTTAGAATCACTCATTCATTTTCAAATTATCAGCTGCTAAAAATCTTTGAAGTCCTGTTACATTTGAAAATTTGGGTTTATTAATATTCGACCTCGAAATTTCTGAGTTTTCTTCTCTTAATTGAGGGATGCTAGAAGTGTGGCGATTACAGGGAAAACTTCTGCTTTTCATAAGCATAAGCTTTCAAATGGTATAACTAAAGTTATAATCAACGGACTAGTTTTTGAATTATGGTTCCGGAAAAGCTTCGTTTTCGAAATATTCTCAAAAAAGCACAATTTTTAGACGTTTTCCAATAAAATTCTTAAATAATACATGTCTTATCATAAAACACCTTTAAGGAAACCTTGCAGAGAGTCGAATAACAGCTTTAGTTATTTACACTACAACATAATCTTTTAAAATTGAGCGTTGATGGAGAACCCCCTTAATGGATTGACTAATAAATTGTCAGGGACGAATTTCGAAATTTTGCTGAAAATCAGGAGTGTGTCGTAAAGCGCTGTAAAGGGTGTCATTCAACGAAAAAATATATTCTTTATGAGGTGTTTAAAATAAGAAGTGTATTATTGGAGAATTATAATGAAAAACGTCCAAAAATTGTGTTTTTTGAGAATATACTAATCCAAAAAAACTTTTAATCGCAATCAGGAACACCATTTGTAATAAAATAACACTGAAAAAGGATATTTTACAACCTACCCAGTATTTAATCTTGTAGTGAGTCATATTAAGAATGAGTCAAGGCCAAGTCTAATAATCGCAAAAGTAAGTCTTTTTTTAATCCATTCATAGAACCCAACCGTTTAACAATATTATCTATCATCAACAATATATTTTTGTATAAATAATTAGTTCTTGATGTAGTAATTAAATATAATCAAAACTAGTTGATTTTTATTTAAACACTTCACATTGTTCATAAGCAGGGCCGGATTTAACAATTTTCCGCCCCTAGGCACTATTTACAAAGCCGCCCCCCTCCCCATTTAAAATATTACCTACTTACATTTATCGACAGTTGCCAAACTGATTTTTACGTACCGTTACGAAAAATTTTTCTTAATAATATTTAGCCTGTAACATTATCATTTTTATTGTTTTAATTTGATTAATTTTAAGGAAGGTACATTTTATATACCTATTAAAATCTTTTAAATAAAAAAAATAGTGAATTTCTAGTTAAAATAGGTAAATAGGTACTTGACTTTTTAAATTGTTTCAACACGTCAGAACAAAATATTTTTATAGTACAGGGTGACCCTCGATAAAATGTCATTAATAAACTGGTGGATTCTATTGGTAAAATGCAACAAAAAATGTCGTGTAAGCATATGCAAATAGTTCTCGAGATATCTATTTATTTCTTTTTTTAAAGTGCTTTGCGAAAATTTTCAAAAAATTTTCAAAAAAAGGACGAATTTTAAAGAGCATAAAAAAAACCCTTTCAGAATCATTCATTTATTTCCAAATTTTCACCTGCAAAGCTTCTTTTAAGTTCTGTTACATTCAAAAATATGGATTTTTTAAAATTCGATAACGAAATTCCTGAGCGTATTTTTCTCTTAATTGAAGGATGTTAGAAGTGTGGCGTTTTCAGAAAAAACTTCGGCTTTTCACAAGCTTTCATGTGGTATAATAAAAGAATAAGATCAACGGACTAGTTTTTGAATTATGGTGGATTGAATGTTACCAGACGTGACATTTTGTGGTCAGGATCACAACACTTAGTGTTTATTATAGGAAATTTGACGCAGAATAAAAAAGTTCATATAAACATGGACATGGAACAGCTTCGTTTTCTAGATATACGCAAAAACACTATTTTTGGACGTTTAGCCTTACAATTCTCAAATACCATGCTTTTTCGTAATATTCCTTGAAGGAAACTTTATAAAGAATATAATTTTTCGTTGAATGACACCTCTTGTCAGCGCTGCACGACAACTCCTTGATTTTCAGTGAAAATTCTACGTCCCTGCCACTTTATTAGTCAATCCACTAGGTGATCACCATCAACGCTCAATTTTTAAAGATTATATTTTTAGTGTGTAGAGAACTAAAATTGGTGTAATTCGAATCTCTACAAGACTTGCTTCAAGGAGTATTACAGTAAAAAGCATAGTATTTGAGAATTGTAAGAATAAACGTCAAAACATTGTGTTTTTAGGGTTTTGTAGATACTTCTTTACACCCTTATGCCGAAGGTGATGTGTCCGTCCGTCCGTCGCTCTTTGGTTCATAGGGCCCGAACCGTTTAAGCGAAAGTGCTGAAATTTGAAACACTGTTGCAACTTTTTTACCTAATCATAATTACATATAACGGGTATGCTTAATTATCTACAAAACCCCAAAAAGTACTTGATCGCAAGTACTTTCCTTTGATTTTTTAATAGTTATTTATGCACCTAGGGAATAATGTAAGACATTATTTCCCGCGTGACAGAGTTGATTCCTGAGGCAAAGCCGAAGGAATCAAGGCATCTAATTCCCGAGGCGAAGCCGAGGGTATTAGAAATTTTAATTCCCGAGGCGAAGCCGAGGGATTAACATCAATTAGCTCCCGAGGCGTAGCCGAGGGAGATAATTATAACAAGGGAATAATAATGCATTATTCTCGAGGTACATACAACATTTTATCTCCAGAAAAAGCGCTGTATAAGATTTATTCAACAAAGAAAACATTGTACGTAAAACGTGCCTAAGCTGGAAAGCCTTGGTTCCAGTAAAAGAATTCCACCTTAGCAGGTTTCCAGCGTATACAGGATGTTTTACTTAGAAAAAAAAACCTCCGTTCCGAGAAAAAGTTTCTACCTTTGCAGGTTTCCAGCTTACACATGTTCCAGCTTAGACAAGTTTTACTGTATTTCTTTATTCAACGAATTTAATACCGATATAAAACAATATAAATTAATTAAAGCAATTAATAATCACTTTTAAAGTAATAAAAAAGATAAAGTTCAACAAAAGCTAAACAAAAGTAAACAAATCATCGTAGAATGACTCGCAATACAGCTGGGAGTTTAAAAGCAGTGCTGCCAACCTGATTTCAACAAATGCACTACGTTTGCTATTCATTCTCTACTATTTACAAAATAATTAGGTTGGCGAACGTGGATTATTTGCCCGTTTTCACATTATTTCCCTGTTTTTACATTATTTCCCTGTTTTTAAGAACGGGGATGAAAAGACCCACATTATTACCTATAAACTAGCCCTGAAAAGTTACTTTTCGTCCCTACTGGAGATAAAATGTTTTTTACGAATATCTCGAAAACTAAGCTGTTCCAGGTCCATGTTTATGGAACTTTTTTGTTCAGCGTCAAATTTCCTATAATAAACACAGTTTTGTGCTTTTTTCGGAGAAAATCTTTTTTGCAGTTGTACTAGAATTTGTTGTGATCCTGACCAAACAATTTCACGTCAGGTAACATTAAATCCCCATAATTCAAAAACTAGTACGTTGATCTTATTCTTTAATTGTACCACTTAAAAGCTTGGAAAAACGCTGGATGGAATTTTTTTTTCTGAAAACGCCACACTTCTAACATCCCTCAATTAAGAGATATACGCTCAGGAATTTCGCGGTCACTCTTTAAAAAATCCAAATTTTCAAATGAAACAGAACTTAACAGATCCTTAGCAGCTGAGAATTTGGAAATAAATTAATGATTCAGAAAGGTATTTTTATGCTCTTTAAAACTGGCCCCTAGCCCCTAGCTCAATTTCTCTATCTCATTTAGTTTTTGAGATATTAGGCATTTTGAAAATTTTCGCGAAGCACTTTAAAAAAGAAATAAATCGATATCTCGAGACTGTTGAGATATGGGCATATGCTCACTCGATATTTTTTGTTGTATTTGATCCATACAATCTGCTAGTTTCATTATGAAATTTTATCGTGGGTCACCCTGTAGAGAAACGAATGTTATAGGTATTTATTACACTAATAAAAATATTTATAGCTAAATAAAAAATAAACAAATTAACTCACTGCAAACGTGTCGACATATTTAAATTTACTTAAATATGGTTAAATTGGTTTACTATTAAGGTATCCTATAAATTGGTTTTCTTCTTGCCTTTATTGCTGAAAACTCGTCCATTAGGTCGTCAAGCAATAGCTCCGCGGCCGCTGCCGCCCCCCTGGTGCTGCCGCCCCTAGGCACGTGCCTATAGTGCCTAGTGGGAAATCCGGCACTGTTCATAAGGTCATTTCCAAATCACAACTATTTTTAAATTCAGTGTAAAACAAATATTAAGAAATTTTAAATATCCTCTATGAGAGTTCGTCATTATAATAATTAAGTCTAAATATAAAGTTAATAGAATAAAAATGAAGTAATAACTTATAAGGTTTCTAAGTTTCCCTAAGGTTCCCTTAAGTTTTTTTACCCTAAATTTTTTGAAATACATAGTTATTTATGCACCTAGGGAGTAAAGTAAACCATTATTCCCTGAGCGAAAAAGTTGATTCTTGAGGCGAAGCCGAAGGAATCATGTCCCTAAATCCCAAAATCCCGAGGCGAAGCCGAGGGAATTAGACTTTTTAATTCCCGAGGCGTAGCCAAAGGAATAACGCTAATTAGCTCCCAAGGCGAAGCCGAGGGAGCTAATTATCGCGAAGGTAATAATGGCACTTTACTCACGAGGTACATACAATATTTTATCTCCACTAGGAAGTACATACACATTTTCGTTCATTGCACAGTTTTTATTTATTATTTTAATAAATAACAATAATTATTAACACTTTAAATAGCAGATATTAGAGATTTAGTATTAAAAACAAATAAGAATTGGAATTAAACTCAAATAGAAGGTTACTTAGATTCAGGTTATAAACATAGAAAAACATGGTCGTAAAAGCAGTGACGCCAACCTGATTTCAACATCTTCATTACATTAACCATTCATTTTCTACTATTTATAAAATAATTAAGTTGCAATCTTTACTTTTTCGCCCTACTTTTTACTTTTTCTCCCTACTTTTTGATTCAGGGATGAAAAGACCTGCTTTTGTCCCTCTAAACTAATTCAAAATCATAACTTTTTTACCCTACTGGAGATAATTTTTTTTTTTAAGTCGCTATATTTTTAACATGTGTACAAGACATATACATGCCAAATTTCAAAATCTTCGGACGAAAGGTGTAGCCGTGCGAGCATGCGACGGACGGACAGACAGACAGACACACGCGCGAAAATATAAGGGTCCTTGGCTTTTGCCTACGGACCCTAAAAAAGAAAGATTATTATTGCTTCTAAAATAGAAACGATCAATTATCAATTATTTCAGTCCTGAAGATTGCAGAAAGGGTAGAAGGATATAGGGAGTTTAAGCAGGCCAATAAATCTTGGATATACACACATCGATAGTATGATATATATCTAACTATCCCACATACATTAAGGATATGAAATAAGCTCGTGGAAGTCAGGGAGTCACAAGCAAAGGGACAATTATTTATTGGACAACTATTGGTTTGATAAAAAGTCCAATAAAGTAATGTATGTACTTGAAAAAGTAAAGGTACTATAGGTCAAATGCAATTCTTAAGTGAATAAAAAAAAAAAATAAAAAAAACGGAAGATAAAAATATATCAATACGACTTACCGTTTAGCCGCAGTAAGCCCCCAAAGCAGCTTAAAAATCAAGTCGGCCATTTTTATTTTTTTAGGGGGGGAAGGAGTGGGAATAGTAAACTTATTATAATTATTTTGGTTCACAATAGGGACATTGCGCGTCGAATGGCGCAAACCACAAGTCTCTAGCTCTTCTGGAAGTGAGTAAACATTAATGTCAGTGAGTGAGTGAGTCAGTGAGCCATGCGGCTTTATAGTATGGTCACATTAAACGACATATTGCTAAAAATATACGAGGAAAGAATAAGTAGGTAATAAGGCGAAGAGTTATAGATTTCAGTAAAAAAAAAAAAAAAGGTTTCAAATGAGACCAATAATATTTACATGGTTTATTCCCCGAGGGGTAGGGTAAAAACAAGTTTGTAAAATAAGGGAGTAATATTTATTCAAGCAATAACAAAACAAAGTGAAGCAGGTAGCATTGTACCATGGAGGTAGATGTTAGGTAATATGCTTTCATTGAAATTATGTTTCATGAAAGTAGAGGAGTTATTATAAACCCTAGATGTAAAAATAAGGTACTTCTTTAGATTGATACTGCCCTATGTTTATTTTTTTTAAATAAAACTTAGGGCTTTGCTCCCTACTCGCTTCGCTAGTGATCGTTTTGAAGAACAAAAATATTTGATGTCACAGATTTCAAAAAAGTCCTGTCATGCACCATGACTTAATGAGCGAATTTTCAAAGAAATCTGCGTATAATTGGCTTATGATAATATAGGAAAATTTTTGTTTAGAATTTGGAAGGGTGAAAAAAAAAAAAGTTGGGTACACACGGGTACGGGTACAAAAGTCAAAATCGTATTTACCCTTCAATATGCACATCGTTGGAAAGCTCTTTCAGAGTACAGTAATTATTGATATGTACATTTTTTTTATATTTTCAAATAAAAAGGGGGTAAAATGAAAAAAACACGTTTTTATGCTATTTTTTTACCCTAAATTGTAAAAAGTTGACCCCTAAATGAACTCAAAAAATTCTGGCCAACGAACTCATCCTTTCTTTTGATATTATTGACATTTTAAAATTTGTTTGAAATATTTAAGTGCATCCTAACGGGAGATATCGTCTGGAGTGACACATATAATACATACATATATACATACATACATAAAAAAGTGTTAAATTTTAGGTATAGATTCAGAATGGTCTGAAACGGATTTCCATGAAAACATTTTTTAAAAAAATGCATTACAAGCTTAATTTTCTTCGAAAATTCGCTAAAAATCAAAGGCAGATATCCGTAAAAAAGTAAAAATCAAGCGTTCTTTCTAGGCTGTCGCGGGGGCAAAAAAATCATTTTAATTAATTTTATTTGTATTTATAGAACAAGTTTATTTGTTTTCTTTATGCGAGTTCAATTTGATAATTAAATCTGTCGTAAAAATTTAAGGAAAAGAAACATTTTTAGGGTTTTGTAGATACTTCTCAAAACCCTTATGCCGAGGGTGATGTGTCCGTCCGTGTGTCTGTCCGTCGCTCTTTGGTTCATAGGGCCCGAACCGTTCAAGCGAAAGTGCTGAAATTTGGAACCCTGGTGCAACTTTTTGACCCAACCAGAGGAAAAATATACAAAAGTCCATAATTAGATTTGCGCATGCGCAATTAAAAAAAATGTGGTAAACTCAAAAATTTACATTTTTTTTTAATTTTTGAGTGGGGTATCAAATGAAAGCTGCTGAAAAGTAGGACACAAATATATATTTGCTTTTTTAAAGTTTGTATTCCTTATTGGTTTATTACTGATAAAAAACATTGTGACCCCCCGGGGAATCGAACCCGGACTCTTGAGATCGAAGACCAGAAATCATAATTACATAATGGGTATGCTTATTCATCTATAAAACCCTAAAAAGTACTTGGACGCAAGTACTTCTCTGTGATTTTTTTCTTAGTTAAAAAATTAATATTCTCTAGCTTGGAGCCAAATCTAAGCTAAATAGGCCCTTTCATTCTTTGATATATCTTAACCAAATTTGGCACATACGTGACATCTCACTGGTAAAAATACTGGCATAGTTTCAATCCCTAATACTCTCTAATTTTCAAGATGGCGTCCACTTATACGTAACATCACCCATAAATCATATATCATGAAAACATGGAAAACGTTAAATCTGAAATCACGAAATTAGCAATAAAACTTACTTCAATAGTGTAAAAACCCTCTGTATGGATGGATATCTTTATTCGTCTTTTTATGATTGAAGATGGCGGCTATGTTCTTTAAATTTGTATGGTTGCTATATAAAGGGTGTCCCAAAAAAGCGTAGTACGCTCTTCAGAAAAAGATTCTACATGTGAAAATATACCTTAATTATTGAAATCATAAATGAACAAATTACGACTATTTTATTGTTTGTGACGTACAAATTATTAGTACAATTCTTATAATTTGTTAAAAAAAAAAAATCATCTTAACTATTTACATTACATTTTAAGTTGTATTTATTATCATCTTAAATTTTTTGGGAGGGATGTTTTCTTTATTAGCACATTTAAAAGTGATGTTGAGTTACATTTTGAAAATTTAAGGAATCGTAATTTCTTTATTTATGAACCGATTTCAACAATTAAGGCATCGTTAGATTTGCATTAAAAAGTTCTACAACTTTTGTCTCATGTAAAATTTCTTCATACCTACTGGTTTTCATAGAATTCGACATTTAAAATTTTAAATGGCCGCCATTTTGAAATTTGATAAATTTAAGAAGCTTGATATTTTTGGAAGTGTTAGATATCGGGGTTAGTAAGACATCTGTCAAGTGTCATAAAAATATCTTGAAGGGTTCTTGAAATATATTTTTTTTTAAAAGAAATACAAAATGGCGGATTACGGCTAAGCTAAGCCGAAATAAAAAAAAAAAAAAAATTACTGATCATTTTCGACTTATTTTCACATGTAGAATCCTGTTCTGAAGAGCGTGCTACGCTTTTTTGGGACACCCTGTATACACTAATCTATTTGGTCAGAAATAGAACTTGATAAAGTAATTTGTTTATTGATTTAGTTAGAGGGCCACTACGTGAGCTAAATAGTGTCAATGAAAGAGTTCGTACTAAATCTGACTTTCTCCTTCCAATTTCTTTTCGACTAACCACAACAGTCAACTGACACGACAATTATCACTACTGCTTGAAAGACTCAATACAATTATCTTAATTTTTACGTTTTTGGTAGTATTTATACTACGGAACATTTAAATTTTAATTTAAATCAAATTATAATTATTATTAACTACGGGAAACAATCAGAGAAAAACAAGCTCCAG
>KZ653875.1:0-22171 GCA_001010745.2 Gerris buenoi | reverse complement strand
TATATATATAACTGGTAATAGCATAGAGAGATTGCAAAATTTAATCAAGAATAATTGTTCTGCACCATATGCAATATGCATGAAAAAGGGTCAGCTAAATCTAAATTTATTTATACTATTGTGTAAATAAATTTATTTTATTTATTTAAATCGCTTTCCACCAAAATGAAGGAAACAGAAGCCGAGCGATCGTTCTGAAGAATTTTATGTCTTCGAAATAAAAGATTTCGAGACAGAAATCAAAAGAAAGAAGGTAACATATTTGGTCTCGGATCTTTTCGCAATTTTGCAAACCAACATTATATCATAATAAACAGGTCAAGTGTGTGATAGTCAGCACACAACGAGGGTCCGTAGGCCACACTGTATAGTTAAGTAGTACCCTATTGATGGTGTTTTTTAAAATGCTAAAAAGCCTACTTTGAAATATTTTATGGGTCTGATATTCTCAAAACACACAAATAAACTTCTGATGATGTATTTTATTGCTACTGAACAGGACTATAAACAAATAAATGCATTCAAAAGACCATAATTATAAAAAAACGTATTTTGCCTGTAAAAAGTAAAATAATTTTTTTTCGAAATTTCCAAAAAGTGGTATCTTTACTTATGGTCGAAGAATCTTCAGGAATTTTTCATATTTCTTGCACTTCACATAAGCGAGATAGAGGGGGGGGGGACACGTTTCAGACCCACTTCAAACGTGCCTACGCTCGCTCTATAAAAGATATAACAAAGAATTATATATTTTTGTAATCAGCTCGACGTACCCTTTAATATGATACCCCTCACGATGTCGAAAAAAAAAAAAAAATTAAGTTTTTTTACCCTAAATTTTTTTTTTAAGTCGCTATATTTTTAACATGTGTGGGTTAGGTACAAGACATATACATGCCGAGTTTCAAAGTCATAGGACGAAAGATGTAGCCGTGAGAGCATGCGACGGACGGACGGACAGACAGACACACGCCCGAAAATATAAGGGTCCTTGGTTTTGCCTACGGACCCTAAAAAGTACTTGTCCTACATATTTATAATAAATTTAGATGGTTAGTCAAAAGTAGCTCCAAAGTCAAAATATAAAAAAAATAGTCAAAAGTAGATTTCTACACGTTGCGCAAATTAAATATTACGAGGGGGGTATTGATAAGTAAGGTCTACAAACTTTTATTTGTAATTTAGGAAGCAATAAAAATGAATAATTAGCATAAAACTGAAGTAAATTTATTTATCTTTTAAGGAAAATTTTCATTTTTCAACATAATCGCTGTTTAATGTGACAAACTCCTTGAAATGTGATATAAATTTTTTCAATAAGTTGACAAAAAATTTTACGTTTTGTTTTTTAATCCATGACCGCATTTCATAATCTGTCGAAAAGTTTTGACCTTTAAGGAAATTTTGTTTTGAACTTTACAATAAAAAAAAAATTGTGTAAAGCAATAAAGAAGAATGGTTTCAATTATATAAAAAAATAGTCAGAAAATTAGTGTGGCACATAGCTTCCTCACGTTAAGCAAGGACTTGAGTGGTTTTCTTATATTGTATACTGTTTACTTTGAAAGAGGTAAAACAATAGGTACCATTCATTAATAAGTATAAGAGTATACCAATAACCTTTTTTTTCTTTTTTTTGAATGAAATTGTTAATATCAATGAAACTTATTTAGCAAGTAACTAAATAAGTTTTTAGCATCAGGTAAAAACAATATTAACAAATCTTAGTATATCCTTATATTCTTAAAATATAGATATATATTTTTAAGTAATCATGTTAATAAATTAAGTAGATTCAATTGGAATACTTAATTTTATTTAGTATTTATTATGATGGATTTATGAGATTAAGAATGTACTTATAAGTTATTAAGTTATGCCTCAAGCAGGTGAAGCTTAAAAATAAGTATTATAATCAGAGGATGTTTATTATTATAGATTATAACCTAATTCTATTTACATAATGTGATAATTGTGTAAAATGATCATTATTATTATTATTATTATTTATAATTAGTTATATTAATGATATTATTTTGATAATTGTACAAAAAGAAGAAAATATCACTAACAATATTTTCGAACATGACTATTATTATTATTATCATTATTTATTAGTTAAATTATTAAGATTATTTGATAATTGTACAGAAAGAAAAAGTCACTAACAATGATATAGTAGAATATATGACAGTAAAGTACAGAGATGAGTTGTGAAGTACAATATTATAAACTTTATAGTTATTTAGTTTTTAGTTTATAGTTATTATTTATATTATTAGTTTAATTGTTTGTTACCAACGAAGACGATTTAACAAAGTGAACATTTATTTGAAATTTAAAAAAGAGAAGTAAATAAAAGGTAAATATAAATTAATGTTTACATAGAAGTAAACAACATCTTAATTTGTTTACAAATTAAAAGCGGATGGGTAAACTAATAAAAATTTAATTTAATTGATAAATAATTACAAGATAAAAAGAACTTTTTATATACTACGTTTTTTAATTCAATTAATTTATTTTTTGTTTACTTGGTTTACTTATTCTTTTTTGCTGTCATTCAATGTTCACCTCTCAATAAAAATCTTTATTTTGAAATCTGTCAAAATGAAGGATTGTAAATATTCGGGATATGACAAAACAAATAAAATAACATGCGGATTTTTTCCGAACTAACTTTCCATGCAGCAAATTTGCTGAAAACGAATTAAATTCTGCTGAAAAATTACTAAAAGCATTAAAATAATGCATTGTCATCGTGTTCTGAGCTGTTCTGAAAGTTTCAAATGTCTAGCTACTCGGGATGTTAGTTAAAATTCGATTGCAAGATTTGCACCGGACAAACAAACAAACAAACAAACAAGAAACCAAGTTAATAAAAACGTAGTAAAATGTACATGTTATTGGGCATATCAATAAAAAGAATAAATTAACAGGTCAATTTTTTTTAAAAAAAAACTGAAACTTTTTTACCCATATTTTCTTAAGTCGCTAAATTTGTAAAATGTGCGGGCAGGTACTATACACATATATGCCAAATTTCAAAGTGATCAGACAAAATGTAGCAGGTGACAGACGGACAGACACACGCATGAAAATATAAGGGTCCTTGGTTTTTGCCTATGGACCCTTATAAAAAGGATAAAAAAGTCCAGTCATGCACCATGACCTAATGAGCGAATTTTCAAAGAAATCTGCGTATTATTGGCTTTTGATAATATAGGAAAATTTTTGTTTAGAATTTGGATGGGTGAAAAAAAAATTTTTTTTGGTACACACGGTAGGGGGTACAAAAGTCAAAATAGTATTTACACTTCAAGATGCACATCGTTGGAAAGCTCTTTAAGATTACAGTATAATTGTTGTTATTTATACTTTTATCATATTTTCATTTAAAAAGGGGGTAAAATGGAAAAAACATGTTTTTATGCTATTTTTGACCCTAAATAATCTAAATTTGACCCCTAAATGAACTCCAAAAATCCTGGCCAACGAACTCATCTTTTTTCTTTTGATATAATTGACATTTTAAAATTTGTTTGAAATTTTTAAGTGCATCCTAAGAGGAGATATCGTCTGGAGTGACATATATACATATTCATATATACATACATACATAAAAAAAAGTGTTAAATTTTAGGAATCGATTCAGAATGGTCTGAAACGGATTTCTATGGAAAAAATTTGCATTACAAAAATTTTGAAGCCATTGCAATAGCTTAATTTTCTTCGAAAATTCGCTAAAAGTAAAAGGATTTTAATGAATCACCATTAGAATTTTGTTAAGTATTATATTAAACTGTGTAAATCATTTAAGATTGAAGAAGTATCTAAGTTTTGTTTAATTAATATTATTAAAAAATAAATACGTAAGTGAAATCAATAAAAAAAAAGTTACAAGCAGAAAAAATGTGGGCAGAACAGTAAGTTTGTTTATCTAACCTAATTTTGTTTACATACAAACTCAAATTGTGTACATCAATAAAGAAAATTTAAAAAGTTAGACTGAATTTCATTAATTGTATATAAACAAGAATTTACAGGAAAATCATCAAAAAAGTTACTAGCAGAAAAGTAAGTTTGTTTATCTAACCTAATTCTGTTTACATACAATATCAAATTGTGTACATCAATAAAGAAAATTTAAAAAGTTACGACTGTATTTTATTAAGTGTATAAACAAGAATTTACAGTGAAATCAATAAAAAAGGTTCTAGCAGAAAAGTTAAGCGTAGAATACTAAGTTTGGTTATCTAACCTAATTTTGTTTACATACGATATCAAATTGTGTTCATCGATGAAGAATATTTAAAAAAAGTTTCTGAATTTCATTAATTGTAAAAAAAACAAGAATTTACAGTGAAATCAATAAAAAAAGTTTAAGAGCAGAAAAGTTGGGATGCGCCACATTTGTGTAGATAACCTAAATTTCTAAATTAAATTAAATTAACTACGTAAATTAGCAAAGAAGATTAAAGGTGTTCAATGCCTTTTAAATTAGTAAAATCGATAATATACCAGAAAAAGGTGTTGAAATGCGACATATTTGCGTACATAACCTAATTTTGTTTACATAATATGAATTTTTATTATGTAATTTGCTGAGAAAAAGTTCAGGAAGAGATAAAGTATCAGTAAATCTTCTTTTGATTGTTTGCTTGTCTATAAATAGATTTAAAATTATGTCAAATAAAATGATGAGTGCAAATGTCGCAAAGATTTCATTTGATAACAGCGAATTATAAACTTCTTTTTTTTGTTTACTAATGATAATGATAATGCAATCGTGTAAATCAATTAACAAGATCGTAAAAGGAAGCGAATGTTTAAATATAAAATGTGAAATGTGATAAGGAAGTAGGGAAATAAAAAAGTGAGGGTGGTTGGGTGTTGCTTCACAAAACTCATAATCAGCAATCAGCTGATTTAAATCAAAGCCGTTTGTGAATTTAGTGTTATCTTTATTAAGAGCAGGTCTTTTCTGAGTAGGTAAGTTTGAGGTCGATGATCAGGCAAGCAGAAATTCCAAGCGAACCATATCGGGGAATAGCGGATCCGTCAGGTATGTTGTGTTAAGTTATCTTCCACACGCTTTTTCGTCGTTTGGCGAGTCAAAATTCTACGCTAATTTTGAGTGAGCTTATAAAAGTTGGGTGTCAGAGGCAAAAAGAACTAATTATCGAAGAAGGTTCAGTAGCGTGGTCTAGCGGCGAGGTTGCGTAATAAAAAAAAGAACATCATATCTGGGTCACGGGCCTTTTAGACATTTAAAAAATTACGATTTCGTCCCATCTGAAAAGCTCGGGAAATTGATGCGGTTTGCAAATAGATAAGAGATGGTTGGAGACTTACCGTACTCACAAGGAGCTCGTCTTATCTGATGGGATGACGTGACTGAAGATGATATGGAAAACGAACGGACAAACAGTTTGATCAAGTGCGAAGCGATGCGAAGGCCGAGAATTAGCGGTCCGCAAGTGCGTCGTCGCAAGGCTGAAGCCACACTACTCGCTGTGCGATGGCAGCGGGGCGTTGTGTTAGCTGACGTCACATAGTCCCCCCGCCGTTGCTAGGCAACCGGAGTCGATACCCCCTCCATACCTAGCCTGCAATCCGCTGCACGCCCCCCTCCTCACTAACACTCTTGAGAAAACACCTATACATTGTACACTGTTTCTTGTCAATTGCCACTCGTATTGCCTGAACCCTTTTTGTCAAAAAATTTGCTTTTTCCTCCATACAATTTTGTATCAACAGAAGCTGTCAGGTAGGTGAGATTTGCTGCAGACTTAGTAACAGCTTCTGCCCATTAGTTACCAGTGATTCTCCAAGTAGCTATGAGCTTTGCTCGAAGCATTACAGAATTTTAAGAAAATTGCTTTTTCTCCATTCAATTTTATATCAACACAAGCTGCCAGATAGGTGAGATTCGCTGCAGATTTGCCAACAGCTTCTGCTCATTAGTCACTACTGTTACCAGTGATTCTCAAAGTGGCTTTGCTCTTAACATTACAGACCTATGATGATTTTAGTATGTAACCAACGATTTGCTAATGAGCTGATAGATAATGGCGCAACAATCTTTGGGGTAAACTCACTAGATGGGAAATCATAATAAACTAGGAGTTCTACTTCTTTATTAGATGACACTCCAAAAGGGTCGTTGAAAACAGCTCATACTAGAAGCGTTCAATGGAACACATCTGTTACGGTAAAGATGCTGTTGGATAAAATATGATCTTGTAAAGTATAGGTCTCCAAACTTATTTACATCCATCCCCCCAGTCCCATAAAATAATTGCCCTTACCCCCCATTATGGTTCCATAGATATGACCTGTTACTGCAAGCGTTCAATGGAACAATTCTGTTACGGTAAAGTGCTAACAGCTTCTGCACATTATTATCAGTGATTCTCCTCCAATTAGCTTTGCTCTTTGCATTACAGAATTATGATGACTTTAAGATGTAACCAACGATGTGCTAATGAGCTGATAGATAATGACATCAATCAGTGGGGTAAAACCACAAGAGGGGAAATCATAATAAACTAAGAGTGCTGCTGAGTGCTGGGACGTTGAACACATCTCATGCTGGGGCTGAGAGTGTTCTAATGGAAAAAATATGATACTGTAAGCGTTCAATGGGACGAATCAATTACGGTAAAGATGCTGTTGGATAAAATCTGATATTGTAAAATATACGTTCCCAAACATATTTACATCCCAAAGTCCCCAGTCCCATAAAATAATTACTATAAACCCCCATCCTAGAAAATTGTAGCTATAACCACCCGTCCTAGAAAAAACCCTTTTTTCATAACACGGTTTGAGAAATGGGCAAACCACTCAACAACATAAAAACAAATCAAATCACTCAAAAACTCTCAAAAGTGTAATTTTGATTCATAGGAGAAAGATAAAAGGTGATACTTGCAAAATAATAAGTAAAAGATTATCTAATATTATTATTTTCTTCATCACTCCTGAAATTCGGAATTACTATTTTCTTACTACGTTTTTATTAGCTTGATTTCTTGTTTGATTGTTTCTTTGTCCAGTACAAATCTTGCAATCTATTTTAACTAACTTCCCGAGTTAGTTTTGACATTTGAAACTTTCAGAATAGCTCAGAACACGATGACAATGCATTATTTTAATACTTTTAACAATCTTCCAGCAGAATTTAATTTGTTTTCAGCAAATTTTGCAGTATGGAAAGTTATTTTATGTTATTTTTTATTTGTTTTGACATGTCCCATATTTACGATCTTCATTTTGACGGAATTCAAATTTATGATTTATGACAATAAGTTGAAAAACGTAGTATATAAAAAGTGCTTTTTATCTTGTAATTATTCCATATTACACATCGCTCACTTTGGGAACATCCTTTTAAAAAATACCGCATGGAAATCTGATACTGCAAAGGATGCCATGGTACAAACCTGTTATCGAAAAGGTCTATTGGAAAAATCTGTTTGCCTGAAGGGATGCCACGGTTAAATACATTATTAAGAAGATCAGGTAAATAAATTAATTGAAGTGCAAAGCGTGGCCGAGAGCAGACTTGTGTAGCGGAGTCAGCAACATATATGTCATAGCAGAGATGCTGTTGGAACAATCTGATACTGTAATGAAGATGCCTAATTTTGTTGGCTTTAGTCATCATTTGTAAAAATTGTGAAGGTAAATGATAAATGAGCTATATATTTTTAACATCTACCAAATTTACTTTTTATTTTTTTTTTGTGACAAAAATCAAATTTATCATTATATAAAAAATTACAAGATAAAAAGAACTTTTTATATACTACGTTTTTAAATTTTCTGTCATAAATCATAAATTTGAAACCTGTCAAAAATGATGATCGTAAATATTGAACATGTCAAAACCAATAAAATAAATTGCGGATTTTTTTCCGAACTAACTTTCCATACAGCAGAATTTGCTGAAAACGAATTAAATTCTTCTGAAATATGGCTAAAAGTATTAAAATAATGCATTGTCATTGTGTTCAGAGCTATGCTAAAAGCTTCAAATGTCCAGGTACTCGGGAAGTTAGTTGATAATCGATTGAAAGATTTGTACTGGACAAACAAACAAACAAAAAAGCAAGCTAATAAAAACGTAGTAAAATCATTAAATGATGATCGTAAATATTGATCATGTCAAAATAAATAAAATAACATGCGGATATTTTCCGAACTAACTTTCCATACAGCAGAATTTGCTGGAAACGAATTAAATTCTTCTGAAATATGGCTAAAAGTGTTTAAATAATGCATTGCATTGTCATCGTGTTCTGAGCTATTCTAAAAGTTTTTAATGTCTATAGGTACTCGGGAAGTTAAATAAAAATAAAAATCGATTGAAAGATTTGTACTGGACAAACAAACAAACAAGAAAGCAAGCTAATAAAAACGTAGTAAAAATATAGTCATTTGCATTATATTTACCTTCAAATTTTGATAGCTTACAAAAACAATCTTTACTACTTTACTTTAATACTTTTTTGGATTTTTTAATCCTAAAATTATTTCCCTTCATTTACTACCCATACAACTCCGCCCGATTGCTATCATCCTAACCATTAAAGTAGGGCTATATAATTAAATAAATAAATATACTTGTTAAATCATAGTTTAAAAATGTGCCGGCCTGAATCTTAATTATTTTATTTTAAATAATATTACATAATAAAATAAACATACATATATATGTATATTAATGTGTGTGTGAATGAATATATTTTTTACGAATTCTTATCAGTTAAAAAAAATATGTTAGTGATAATAGGTCGGTAGATAATGTGAGAATCTATGTTGCGTTTAGTTTCATATGTACAGTGGTCAAATTATTACATATACATAATATATTTCGTTCTATGTTTAATATGGTTTCCGTGACAATTTTCTCTGTAGTTTTTACAATTTTTGTTTGTATATTTGGTTCAGATCTCGCATCATGTGAAAGTAAGTCATATTTAAATCCTTATTCTCCTCAATTATTTAAATGCATCCGGTAGCTTATTGCTTTCGTTTTTGCAAAACAAGATGGTATTGGTATGTACCAGAAGAGCGGTATTCGATTCCCGATTCTATTAGATCAGTCATTATATTAATTCAGTTATAAATTAAATGGAAAGTGGTGTGTCACGGGAGTCCTTATGACATCATAGAGTCGACCTCAATGACATCTATATTAACATACGTTTGGAAAGCCCTAGCCACCACAGATCAGTTTTAAAAACAGAAAAAATCAGTCCGAGACAACTCAGACAAACTTTCTCATTTATAAAAGTGCATAATTACTTAGACCTGTATTTTCCATATACATACTATATATATTAGTTTTCATAACTACATTTAATTATTATTGAAAATTTTATCGAAGCTAATCATAAAAGTAACTTCTCATGGGCGGGGAATCGAACCCCGCTTCTTCCGTCCGCGTTTAAAGCTATTTTATTTTTATGCATATTTTGCAATTTTCAAATGCATATATTAAGGTTTTTAATTGCATATAGATCCGAACTCTAGTTATAACTGTGATAGGGCGAGCGTAGGCACGTTTGAAGTGGGTGTTAAACGTGACCCCCCCCCCCTATCTTATGTGAAGTGCAAAAAATCTGAAAAAAATTCCGGAACATTCTTCGACCAAAAGTAAAGATACCACTTTTTGGCGGTCTTTTCGATGTATTAATATGGTTTTTTCCTGGTTCAATGGCAAAAAAATACTTCATCAGAAGTATGTTTATGTGTTTTGAGAATATCAGAACCACAGGATAGTTCAAAGTAAGCTTTTTAGTATTTTAAAAAACACTATCAATAGGGTAATACCTAAATAATACAGTATACAGTATGGCCTACGGACCCTCGCTGTGTGCTGACTAGCACACACTTGACCTGTTTATTTTAATTGATTATTGCAACTACAATACATTATTGTTATAATAAGCAATACAGATGTAAAAGTAGGTGTATGACTTGAAAACGGCAAGATGTAAAAAACTATCCAGAGATAGCTCTTACTGAATTAATACAAAATTTATATTGTGAGATATAATGATAATTACTAACATTAATTTAAAATAAATATAATTTAGTGATCTAAGAGGTCACGTGGTCACTGCCTTCATAGGCGTCTAGGAGGGTTGTCAGGAATAGATATGGAAAACAGACTGTGGACTAGAGGATTGGAATGATCGGAAAGGGAATTGTGGAAGGATTTGTATCGGGAGATGGCTAATTCACGGACAAAGAGTACTTTGAGGTCATTATGAAGGACAAACTTTGAAACATAGAAAGGAACGTCAGCTATTTTTCTTAGGATCTTGGATTGGAGAGATTGGATTTGATAGGAATTGAAAGGCGTGGTACAACCCCAGAGTTCTATGCCATATGTTGGTTTTATTATTGTGTTGTAGATGACTTTGTTTTGCATGTTGAGTTTAGATGTGTAAATGTTTTGTAGCGTGTATTGCATGTTTGACGTTTATGTTTAGTGTGATGTGCCCATGTTAAAAGGTGATCTAAGTATAGTCCCAGGTAGCGGACTAACCCGAACTAACCCGAACATAAATTGTTACAGGTGATGAAGACGTGGAGATGGACAAACATTTATACGACGCTATAGAAAAGGGTGATCTGAGATCGGCGAAGCAGATGGTCCAATCAGGAGCGAACATCGATTCACCTCATAAAAGCGGCTTTACAGCTTTGCACATCGCTGCAGCCCAAGGACATCTTGATTTAATAAAGTACTTAGTCGAACAGAAAATTGATATAAATGCGAAAAATGGTTTCGGAAGAACAGCACTGCAAGAAGCAACTTTAGCAGGAAAAGAGAATGCTATCCAATTGCTGATTGATCTTGGAGCGGATATAACTTCGACGGATTACACCGGACAGACTCCCTGTCATGAAGCCGCCAACTCAGGTAATTTGGATTTACTAAAGATTTTAATTAAATACTGTGATATCGAAGCTCGAGACAATTGGAACAGGACGGCGCTTTACAAAGCGGTTGAAAAAGGTCATTTAGATGCAGTAAAGTACCTTTTAGAAAACGAAGCCGATCCTTACGTCACAGGACTTCAGAATTCCAACTTGATGCATGTCGCAGCGGAGAACGGTCACACTTCAACCGTGCTGGAGCTAGGTCGCTATAAAGAATTGATAAACGCCAAAAATGCGTTGGAAGATACACCGCTTTATTACGCACTCGATGGTAATCACTCGGAAACCGTATACGCACTTATTGACTTGGGAGCTGAAATCCAAAGTGATTACTTGTGGAAAGCTTTAGTCGAGTTTAATTATGAAATAATCAAATTTTTAATTAAAAAAACGGGAGATGTGAACGCACGGTACCCGAGTATGGAAGGTTGTGGCAACACAATTCTTATGGATGTCGTCGGTTCGACGAGATACAAACCTAAAGAGGCGACGAATCTCATACGATTTCTTCTGGATCGCAATGCCGACGTCAATCTAAGCAATTGTGACAACTTAACGGCTCTACACGTAGCCGCTATCAACAAAGCAGACGCTCCGTTGCTGAATCTGCTTCTAGATAAAGGAGCCGACATTAACGCTGAAGATTCTCACGGTGATACACCCTTAGCTCTGGCTTTAGGACAGACTGCTGAAATTCTACGAAAGCTGGGAGCAAGAATAACAAAAGAAGAAATGTAAATTTTTTTTCTTCCAAAATAAATCATTTAAATAACTTCTCTTTGTATATCTTAGATTTAATTTTTATTCTAATTTCATAGGTCATAGTTTTTTTTACTTATTACTATTTTATGAAAATGCCAATTATATAGGGTTAATCTAGCAGATAGAGTGGCCAACCCCGCATATTGCATTACACGCAAACTAACGCACTGCTGTAAGAATGCGTGTGCAGCTGGATTCCAGTTCTTCCCTACGGAGTGTGTTATTTTTGATTTTCCTGCAATAGCAGAGTATTTTCCTTGTGCATCTCCCCCACCTCTCTCCTCTCGGTTTAAATTGGAATTGACTCTGGTTAATAGATGGGGTGAAGATATCATCCTGATATCGTCATGTCAAAATTTGCATATAAATAGCCACCATTTTGATTCAAATACAATTTATTTAATTTTTCTAATGGTGTAGAGAAAAAATTATAAAAGCCAAGACACAAAGAGGAGCCAAACTGGTTCCAGAGATATCAGTTTACAAATGTTGCATATAAATTGCGATCATCTTGAAACAAAATTGATTTGGAAATTCCTTTAAAAAAGTTGTCAAAAGGAAAACATTATTTCTTAATACCATGGCTGGGCTAGTCGCCATCTTGAATCAAGATGACATATTGTAAACATTTTTCTTAGCGAGCACCTACAAGGTAAGAGGAACTTCCATGGAATACTTTTAGTTCTTTATCTGCTGCCGTTCTAGAGATTCTATGATAGATAAGTGTAAGAGGTATTTGGCTTTTATTTATTCTATACAGGCACTTTAAAATTATATGCAATAATCATGAAATTATTTTTCAACATCTTTATTTCCTCCATTGTTATTTTTTAATACGGTGGATGGATATTCAGGTGTAAATAATTAAAAAATGATTATTCCATTGTTCCTCAAAACGTTTCGGCCCTTCTTAGAGCCATCCTCAGTCTTATATCTGAATTCAAGAAATCAATTAATGAACAATTATTCTAAATCAATAAGGTATCAATTGGATTATGTAAAACGTAAAATATACTTTAAGATGTTATTTGTATGCTTACAATTGGTGTCTCGTTAAGTAGTGATAATTATATTAGAAAATGCATATTCAAGATAATTTCTCCACAAGATAAAGTCACTGAGGATGGCTCTAGAAGGGCCGAAACGTTTCGAAGAACAATGAAATAATAATTTATTAATTATTTGCACCTGAATATTCATCCACCATATTAATAAGTAATCGTAAAAAGGGGTTTTCAGCGTTTTCCATATTTTATTTTAAAATGGGAAAAAATTAAATTTTGTAATAATAGTTACATATTCTTTTCCTACTTACCGAGACCTTTAAAACTATGTACAACATCTCATGCCAAACTTGTTTTTAGGTATTCACCATAAAAAGACCCACCATCTTAAAAATATCAAGTGTGTAATTATTAAAAACTAAACAGTTGTTACAAATTGAGCTCACTGAGATGCGCCTTCTTACCGAATTTCGTCCAATTCAGACGATTCGTATTCGTACTCCAGTTATCTTCTGATAAACATAAAATTTTTATAAGTTTGTAAAAATGAAGAACTTACTACTTTCATAACTAATAAGAAGAACCGAAATAAAGTTGTGGGAAGGCAGAAGTGAAGGAAAGAAGATACAGAATGACACAGCTGTCTAGGAGACTGCAGCATCACAACACTAAGGGTGCAAACAACAAGGTCCGTAGCTAGGCTAGACAATTGTGTTCACACAATACTAGTGACAAGTGAAGGAGGTGTACTGTATCACCCTTGTACCTGTACCTGGTACCTGCACTACTTTGTACACCTTCCTTCTTACACCTTGTACTCCAGCTCGCAAAAATAAAATACTACCTTTAAAACTTTCAGCATAAGTAATAAAGTAGAAGTAGAACTTAATAGTACATTACACGTCGAGTGTGGAAAGTAGCATTTTGCATGCGAGTGTGGAGTTTGCACCCGAACGATAGTGAGGGTATAGTAAACGAGCAAAGCAAAATACAGTTTTCCCACGAGTTGCGTACCGTACTTTATCTACGATTGTTAGAATTTAATAATAAATATAGAAAAAATAATGCACTTTCAGGATGTAAGTTCGTATTTCTATTTTAATAAAGGTGGCATTCATTTATTAGTTGTATTTGTGCCAAATTATTTTATTATTTCCGGAGGCGTATTCTCCTCATATTCATCATAATCACTTAAATCACTCATTGTTTTTCACAAAAAAACTCTATATAAACAGTTACTTTTATTGAACAAACAGCAAATTAGTTAAATGTAAACAAACTCGCTAATCGTGGGTAAAGGTGAAGAATTCTTCAGAAGCAGTGCGTAAAAGGAATTCTTCAGAATTATGAGAAGCGCATATGCAATGAATACAAGTAAATAAATAATCACTTTCTACGCATCTAAACAGAGATACAATGTTTATATTTTGTAACAATCGTAGATAAAATATAAACCATTTCTCCACGAAAGTGACTAATTTGCTTGATTTAATTGTTTGTGGTTATTTGTTAACTTTTTTGATGATTGTGAAGATTTCAGTACTTAGTTGTACCTTTTGTTTGTTCCTATAGACCAGGGGTACTCACTACGCGGCCGTCAGTACAATATTGTGTGGCCCTCGACCGTACATAAAACTTGCGATATTTTCCCCATTATCTTACGTTGCTAGAAAATAAATTAAGTGCCTAAGCAATTGCAATAAATAAATTGTTCAAAACTAACCCTGATAATATTTGTTTGAACCTACTCAAGTAAATAAAATTTTAGTTGAATGAATTTCATTAAGAACAAAAATAGGTCCCGCCTAACACATGAAATCCTTCAGCACCTGCTAAGAATAGCAGTGTCCAAAGAACCAGCGGACATTTATCATGGCAACACTAAGGCTAGGCGCACACTGGAGACAAAACAGTCTGCAGACAGCCCACAGACAGTCTGCAGACAGCCCACAGACAGTGTGCAGACAGCCCACAGACAGTGTGCAGACAGCCCACAGACAGTCTGCAGACAGCCCACAGACAGTGTGCAGACAGCCCACAGACAGTGTGCAGACAGCCCACAGACAGTGTGCAGACAGCCCACAGACAGTGTGCAGACAGCCCACAGACAGTCTGCAGACAGCCCACAGACAGTCTGCAGACAGCCCACAGACAGAGTCTGCAGACAGCCCACAGACAGTGTGCAGACAGCCCACAGACAGTGTGCAGACAGCCCACAGACAGTCTGCAGACAGCCCACAGACTGTCTGCACACTGTCTGTGGGCTGTCTGCAGACTGTCTGTGGGCAAAACGTCCTTGGACACTCATTAACAATGTTGGGAGGTAGCAGAGTCAAGGAATGAATGAGAGGGGAGATGAGATCAAGCTGGTACACAGAGCAGAGCTAAGTTTAAAGCCCCTGTGGACTTCACCTGCTTCATGCTTCAGTTGAACGCTCCAGTGAAAGTGGTCAGGCAAGTCCCGGCTCCAGTGCCTCCGCATATTTGGCACACCTCACACCACGGCCTGCACTCCGTCATAACCTTACCATTCTCACAAACAACCTGTTGCTTGTTGTTGCTGTTGTTTACACAACCCTTTAATGTTAACTCCGCTTATTATTATACCGATTTAATCGTATCACCGAACATATTAGCTTATATTTATTTTGTTTTACTGAAGCATTTCTGATTTTTTACACCCGGAAATTCCTATTTAAATCGATTTGAATTCAGAAAACGCTAGATCGTTGTTTTCATAACCCCTCAAAAACTCCGTTCTCTTCCAAATATTAAATTACTAGGTATCGCGTGGTTCTATCATTACAGCGTGTAGCGTGTGTTGTACAATAGAGGTTGTTGTACCTTGGAACACTTTTTACATTTTATTTTTTTTTCAGTTAGTGTATAAAGGTTTTTAACGTTTTATAGTGGCATAACTTACCTTTGTGTAAATCTCCATCAGTCCATATTTTTCTTTTTGAATAAAGCAGCATAACAAAAATGCTAAAAATTATTTTAAAAAAGCAAAAAATGTGTTCCAAGGTACAATATGTTCGTGTACCTTGGAACACACCCTCTTGTACCTTGGAACGCGCCCTTTTACCTTAAAAAACAAATGGAAAATGAGGCATTACAACTCAAAATAGCTTATGTTAAGTTTTTTTTTTATTGTACCTACATGTTATAAGTAACATACAACGTGTTATGTTGTAAGTAAGTGACATAGTAAAAAGTAAGTTTTTTTTTGTTATAACATCTTAAGTTAAAAAGATTAACAAGATTAAGTATGACAAATTAAATAATAAGATAGGATACAATACACATATAACGTAAAACTATTATTCTGAAGGTAATAATATCAAGGTAGCAAAATGACATAGCATATTAATTCAGGAGGCGTTGTGTTCCAAGGTACAAGAGGGGACGCATTTTACAAACATGGCGACTAACGCTAAGAACTTAGGCTTAACATATTCAAATAACTTATGAAAATACTTACCAATCAATGCTGAAATCAACAAGCGGTGATTGGGCCTCAACAAGAACACCCTCAAAACACTAAAAATCGAAAAAGATGGGGAAAACTTTTTACTTTTGCACTTCAAAACAAACTTTTTCCCACTGCGTCCACGTGTTTCACGTGATCCACATGAAACTAACTCTACGGCTTCCTAGCGGCTAGTTCTTCAACATAGTTGAATTTCAGCTCGCTAGGTGCCAGGACTACTCAGAAATGGAAAGTGTTCCAAGGTACATTATGGTCAAGGTACAACAACCTACCCTACATATTAAACATTAAAATAATTACAAGATAAAAAAAAAACTTTTTATATACACCGTTTTTAAATCTTTCGTCATAAATGAAAAAATTGGAACCCGTCAAAATAAAGATCGTAATGGGTCATGTCAAAACAAATAAAATAACCTGCGGATTTTTTCCGAACAAAATTTCTATACAGCAAAATTTAACGAAAACGAATTAAATTCTGCTGAAAGTAATAAAATAATGCATTGTCATCGTGTTCTGAGCTACTGTAAAAGATTCAAATGTCTATCTACTCGGAAAGTTAGTTAAAAATCCATTGCAAGATTTGTACTGGACCCACAAACAAACAAAAAAACAAGAAAACAAGCGAATAAATACGTAGTAATAAAATAGAATAGTACATTACGCGTCGAGTGTGGAAAGTAGCATTTTGCATGCGAGTGTGGAGTTTGCACCCGAGCGACAGCGAGGGTAGTAAAAACCACACAAGCAATGCAAAATGCCGTTATCGCACGAGTTGCGTACCGTACTTTATCTACGATTGTTAGGGTTTAATAATAAATGCAGAAAAAAATAATAAACTTCCTGTATGTAAGCTCGTATTTCAGTATTTCTCTTTTGATAAAGATGTCATCAATTCGTTAGTTGTATTTTGTGCCGAATTAATTATTTCGGAAGGCGTATTATTCTCCTCGTATTCTTCATAATCACTTAAATCACTCATTGATTTTCACAAAAAAACTCGATACAAACAGTTACTTTTATTAAATAAACATCAAATTAGTTATGTTAAATGTAAACAAACTCGCTAATCGTGCGTAAAGTTGAAGAATTCTTCTTCTTTACCGCGCTAGACTGGTAAAGAAGAGGAATTGTTAAAAACTATGAGACACGCATGCGCAATTAATACAGGTGCGTAAAGAATCACTTTCTACGAATCTAAACAGAGATACAATGTTTATATTGCGTATCAATCTTAGATAAAAACACTTACTGTTACTTAACAACCAGTAAATTAGTTTTGTTAAATGCCCGCGTTAAC
This sequence comes from Gerris buenoi, assembly GCA_001010745.2. Lineage (NCBI taxonomy): Eukaryota > Metazoa > Arthropoda > Insecta > Hemiptera > Gerridae > Gerris > Gerris buenoi. The sequence goes on along the minus strand of KZ653875.1, from coordinate 4,653 downwards.
GTGAGCTTCATATGTTAAATTAGAACTTCTGGAAGAAAAAAGATTCTATTATCATCTATTCCATGAGACAAAATTTTTTAGTAAAACCAACAGCGTCGCCGCTATAAACGAATTAAGATCGTTAAAAATATTAAAGCGGACCTAAACGTTTAAAATAGAGAAAACAACGTTTCTACCGATATCTTACGTTCTGACGAAACGATTTTAATTAAACTTCATATAAATCGTCTAAAGCTCTAAAAACAGGCATGTAAAATTTCATACCCCGAGGCAAAATTGAGAAATGAATTTTAGCTCTGTTTTTAAATTTTAACTTTGGGGGCGCTGCACTCCAAAAACTGAAAAAACGTGAAAAAAATTATTTATCTATGATTGATACGTAATATAAACATTGTATCTCTGTTTAGATTCGTAGAAAGTGATTCTTTACGCACCTGTATTAGTTGTGCATGCGTGTCTCATAGTTTTGAAGAATTCCTCTTCTTTACCACTCTAGCGCCGTAAAGAAGAAGAATTCTTCAACTTTACGCACGATTAGCAAGTTTGTTTACATTTAACATAACTAATTTGATGTTTATTTAATAAAAGTAACTGTTTGTATAGCGTTTTTTTTGTGAAAATCAATGAGTGATTATGACAAATATGACGAGAATAAACGCCTTCCGAAATAATTAATTCGGTACAAAATACAACTAACGAATCGATTTCATCTATATCAAAAGAGAAATACGAGCTTACATACAGGAAGTTTATTATTTTTATTTGCATTTATTATTAAAATCTAACAATCGTAGATAAAGTACGGTACGCAACTCGTGCGAAAACGGCATTTTGCATTGCTCGTGTGGTTTTTCTACCCTCGCTGTCGCTCGGGTGCAAACTCCACACTCGCATGCAAAATGCTACTTTCCTCACACGACGCGTAATGTACAATTATCGTGAATAGTTCCGACGATAATTATTAAAAAATTCTACAAGAGTCCATTTAAATACAAATCCAATTATATAAGCCGTTATCCCGGGAAAAATCTAATTCCTGAGAAAATAGCTTTAGCTAACATAGCTTTAAAATAGCCGGGTTCGATTCCCTGCCGAGGAGAAGTTATTTTTATGATAAATTTTGATGAAATGTTCAATAATAATTAAATTTACCTACGAAAACTAGTAAATGGAGATATTGGGCTAAGTAATTATGAACTCGTATGTGAGAAAGTTTTGTCTAAGTTGTCTCAGACCAATTTTTTCTTTTCTTTTCTTACTAAAAATATATACATATAAGTTGCACTTCGGAGGAGCAAGGTGAGCATATTATACTTTATTATTTTAAGTAGGCACTTATTTGGTTCTATATTATGAACAAAACATAATAAAAGCGTTATAACTTGTTCAACTAATAGTTTTAATTTAATTCGATTTTAAAAATCCAAAGATAAAAATGTTTTAGCACTAAACCAGGTTCTCTTAGATTGTAAAAGTGTTGATTTTCTAGAATGAATAATTCCATTCTCACTTGACGGAGTACAACTCAACCTGTTCCAACCCCTCTCTCCTCTAATCAAATTGAAATTGAATTATTTATTTTGACTTCTTTTAATTTGATTCTACGATTGGTATGAAAAGAAATCTTTTTATCGCTTAAAATGAATTTATAACTCTCGAAATAAAATCACTCCTGAATGATTAAAAAATGTATTATTTCTCATCGCATTTAATATTAATATTAATATATATATAATATATGAAAAACGGAAAGTTTACATTTTAACTTAAATCAAATTATAATTATTATTAACAACGGGAGACAGAGAAAAATAGACTCCAGTATAGTAATTTCCAGTATAGCGCTCTACCATATAGAGGCCCGTGGTTCAAGTCCCGGCGCTGGAGTATATTTTTCTCTATTTTTAATTAACGTTTTAAACGTATACATCTTTTTATAATTTGAATATATGGTTTTTTATAGATGAATATCTAAGGTGTTTTTTTATGAATTGAATAATTTCACATTTTTTTCTTTTCTTTTTTCAAATTTTTATTTTTGTGAGACGTTTCGACCCTTGTATTTACAAGATTAAGGTCATCTTCACATCACTCTTCTTCTGTTAATTCTTTCAAAGTTTGGTGTTATGAAACATAAAAATTACAAATCTAACAATTATTACAAAATTTTTAAAACAATTTTCCCATACAGGATTCGTCAAAATCTCAGTCATTACTAAAAACACAACAGTTAAAAATTAAATAAAAATGGTATTATAAAAATTCTATAATCTAATTAAACAAAAACACACATTTCATATTCCTTATTAGGAGGTGATGAGCAGACATATGATAACCTAAGGATCTTATAAAATAGGGATTGAGCACTAGGCGAAAAAAGTGTCGCCAAGAACTTGGAAAATCTAGTAGGATAACCTTCCCGTATGGTTATAACTGTAACCATTCTATAACTGCCTATAGAAGATCAAGAAGAATGGGAAAAATTATTTAAAAATCGATCAGGTTAGGTTATTTTCTTCCCTTCCATTCACGTTTAATATTTCTCCTTGTTTGGTAGTTTGTGATTTTTCCTTAGCTTTATGTTTTGTTTTCTCTTGTGTACAATTAATTTGTTATTTGTTGTGATTTTGGACTATATTTAGCCAATTATTAGAGAGTTTAAATAAGACGTAAAAAAAATTAACGTTATACGTCTTTCAAATGTCAAACTTATTGCGCATGCGTACGTATAAAATTGTCGTACAGTGAAAAGACGTGATACTTTTATCTGTCACTGTTGTCGTAGCACTTTTTTAGTTTATTTTTTTACGTTATTTGTGTTTATCTTCTGAAATAAGAGAAAATTAAAACAAAACTGTCAAAAACAAAAAATATAACGTCCACTTCACTACGTCTTTTGTTACGTTTTACTTAAACTCAATTATGAAAACATACGACATTTTGTTATGACGTTAAAATTAAAGTGTCAAGACAATAAAAAATACGTCTTATTTAAACTCTCTATTGTCTTCTGTGTTTGCAGTTACAAAGGTAAGTTGTTAAAATTTGTTAAAATCTTATTCTGCAATAGAAATAACCCGTTTCCAAATTAATTAATATTAATTATTCGGTTATTAAAAACTATTCTAATAGTTACATTTTATTAACATATTAAATTAAAACAATAAATGTAAATTGAAATTTAAAAAACCCTTAAAACAAGAAAATATTTAATTAAAAACTTGATTAAAAAATTTTTATATATATAGAAGGAGCATTGAATCGAAATCCTAAGCAATTACTGATAAGAGACTGAAGCCAACTTTTGCCGAGAGGTTGTGTCCCTTAGACTTTTTCATTTAAGCTGGAGAAGGTTGGCCATGCTTTAGTAACTATTCAAAGCCCGCTCACAAACATCAAGAAAACAAACCCTCCCATTGGTTCACGTTTCACTCTGACGTCATTTTTTTCAACTCGCCCGACGTAATATAATAAACATTACTTTCTGCATATTTCAAGCTAAAATAAGATAAAACACACACAAAAAAATATTACAATAAACTAAACTGACTATCAATAATAATAATTTAAAAAAAAATTAAATTAAAAAAACGAAGGCAAAAATAATTTTAGAGTTATGACGTCACAAATTACAAAAATGAATTTTTAGAACGCAGATTAAGGGACCCAACCAAAGTTGGCTTCAATGTTATCAGTGATCCTCCTTCTATATATATAGTATTATTCTAAGATTGTAACCTTTAATTCAAAATAAACAATGGATAACAGTCGGGAAGAAATTCGTTCTACTAATACGCACGCACACTGGTAGTTAGATGTAGATTTTTTCCAAGTTGTTGGCGACACTTCTTAACCCAGGAGGTATGCTTAGTGCTCTATCCCTATTTCATAACATCCTTGTGATAACTTGACTCAACCAGTCTGGGAGTTTATATAATGTTGTTACAAAGTTGTTGTGACAACTGTTTTGAACACTTCTCATGGAAACACTTTCAGTTTGAGACCAAAACAGTTTTTAAAACTCGTGAAATTTAGAACACTTAAATAATATGAATTCAAGAAAAGAAGTATAATAAATTATGAATGTTTCTTGGATAACAAAAGATGAAGGCGTCGCGTCGTATTCTTCGTATAGAGGTATGTTAAACCAGCAAAACACAAACGTATCGTAGGTTTAGTGAGCACAAAACGCCGTTTACCATTCTAGATGTTAAAGGCCGCTACACCGTTCGACGTGCCTCTCTGAGGCTACCCGTCAGGTAAGTCTGCACAGTTCTGCCAGTAGGGTAAATAAGAGAATTTGAGCACAGGGCTAATGAGCAACCCCTTGGTGGCGGGTACCCCCACCCCTCTGACCCCCCACTAAACCCGCAACACTTTGACATCCGGTGTCAATGACGTTGGTGCACATCCGGTCATTGACCTTTAACCCAATTCCACGTATTAATTATTATTAACTAATAATTCCAACAACATTTCCCTAGCCCGGGATGGATTTCCAAACTTAATTGTTTTAATTTAGTACCTTTAATTTTTAGTATAGTACAGAGAATTAACTAACACCTCTGTTTTCTCTATATAATCTTAAGGTGCAACCTCAAGATTAAAATATTGTTGATACTCTGGATACATATACTATGTATATAAATATAT
>KZ653874.1:32029-42973 GCA_001010745.2 Gerris buenoi | reverse complement strand
CCTCCTATTCATTATTCGTGTGCCAAGTTTCCTATTTATCTCTCCCCTACAGTTCCCCTTATTTTTATTATTATTATTATTATTATTATTTTATTATTATTATTATTAGTTTTCTTAATTGAATCTCACAACTAATGAATTATTTTTTTGTAGGTTATAGTTTACATGGTTTATAATTTTGCTTCCGAGCTCACCGAAGGTAACGAAAGCTATGTGATCGTTCTGAAGAACGGAAAAAATTGATATCTCCATTTTTTTTTTTATTCGTGAGAACTTACTTGTGTTGTTGATTATTATTTTTGTGGTAATTGTTCAAACCTGAAGGTTTACCCTACTGTGAGCACTGCACCATTCAATGCAATTTCGATTCAAATGCAGGTATTCACATGAGGTATTCAGGTACAGTTTCGTCAATAAGACATACCACAATAGTGTATGTGTATGGCCGCCTTTAAACTGATTGCAAGAGTGTGTGCAGGTACAATATTTTATCTTATTTCTCATAACATTCATAGAAATTGAAAAAAAGAAGATAATTGTACCTCACTTCATAGAGCGTTCCATTTCTCTAATACAAAAGGAAAATATATCAGATTTGTTAATTTTTTAAAAATATTTTCTATTACTACTCTTTGGCCCCTAATCAGATAAAATAGTTTATTAAACTACTCAATAAGGTGGATCTACAATGTGCTTCTGTATCAACATCTGGAGTTAAAAACAAACTGCTAAATGTTAAAATTTCCAATTTCTAAAATTCATATTAAACGCTATCTAAGGAATGGAATGGTCCAATTAAGTGTTTATAAGTTTTACACGTTACTATTATTTTTTACATACCACATTTATAATTTATTTATTTTTTACTTTAATTCCTGACTATTCGCTTTCAAGCTTTTTCTATTAACAGCCTTAGGCGGCTTTCACACTTCACACGAGTACCATGAAGCTGAGCAATGTCCTCAGGGCTTGGTGGATAAGTGTTAGCTGCCGCAGATGAATCTGCGTTCAATGTGAATAGCCTAATTATTTATATATTTTTTCCTATTAAATTAATTTCTACTTTTTTACTGAACACAAATAAGTACCATTTAATGAACAATTAATTAATTAATTGTTTTTATGAAAGTCCCTAATAGTTGATACTGCAAATCTAGTAGTCTATAAGTTAAGGTGGTTATTATTATTCTTTTATGTGAATTAACAATTATTTTATTCAATAATGTTTTATTTATTTTATTTGTGTTATAAAATAGGGGGCTCTAAACAATCTATTATTATTCTTCTCTTACTAGTAAGATATTTTATTTTAATTTTTAATATTTATGTTTTCCCCAACATCGGTATCGTGCTGAGCAAATGCTGTTTTTGGTCTAATAATATTTTTTATGCTATTACAATCTTTCATTAACTTTTTGAGATCACATAAAAGGTGCCATAACTTTTTTTTTACGAGAGTTATAATAAATAAAATGTACATTACAATTAATTTGAATTTAATAAAAATGCTGCATTTCAGGCTTTTTTGGAAATTATGTAATTAAACAAAAGTACAAAAGAAAATAAATATTTCCATATGTAGTGAGCACCTCATCAAGATAAGCTGGGAATTTGATTTGAGAAATGGATATCAGATGATGGATATCATTATCATTGCCCCAGTTGTGTTGTTACTTTTTATAGAATATTTTCTACTAGAAGAGGACAAACCTCATAATACAAGCATACACTATCCTTTTTCAGCTTACATTTATGCATTTTGAAGATAATATTATAGAATATGTCATTTACAGAGCGTTACGTCTTGTGACTTTTGACACTCAGATTGACTAACCTAAATGAGGAAAAAAATAAAGCCACTAGGCCTGTGGGAGGGATGGGGCTAGTGAAATTATTTTTTTCCTAGTTGGCCCAACCTTCTAGAATACAAAATCCTGACCACTCTTTGGCTCGCCACCCCAATTTTTCAAATTTTCCCATACTATCAAAAGTCACAACTAATAACGTGCAAACTGTAGTGAGTTGACATAGGCAGATATGACATTCAGTGCATTATTGTAAAATGTTTCAAATTTTGGGGTGACAATATAAATAAGCACTTTTAACTCTTGTAATTATCATTTTAGATAGGTTATGGCCATAGAATTAATTAAGTTTAAACCATTTTAAAAAATGTATACAAGCTTACCATTTAATCACCTCTCTTAAGACAAATAGAAATATGGAACTTCTTATGTAATCATCACTTTACCTCAAAAATAAATAAAATCCAAAGCCAAAACCTCTCATAATTATTATTATTACATCACAATTATTATTATCCACTTTTAATGGTAAAAATTACCTAAGTTGAACATTTTGGAAAAGAACAGATTGAATTCTGAAGTTAACAGTTCGAAATTCTGAGGTTTGCTAAACCAAATTTATAGTTTGAAAAAAAAAAAAATAATAATAAAGAACCCTTCTCTGATGATGTTTTATCTTGTTCTACCTGGAAAGTTTTTCGTACTTTAGGACCTTGATATTTTTCCTTTTAAATATTTCTTTTCATAATTTCAATACGGGAACTTTTTGGCCCTTTTTTTTTACAATTAATCATATTTTTCTGTCTCCCTTTTATTTGTTTGAAAAAGATGTAAGGAATCCATTTTTCATAATTCTTATATTTTGTGTCGTATTTTTGTTAAATATATTCATCTACATTTCCCTTGAGTATTAAGGTTCATGGCAGTAATTTTTACTGTGTATAAATGAAAAAATTTCTTAAAATTGAATCATCCTTTTGTGTATCTTTTGTCATTCTTTTTATACATTTTATTTGTACCCATTCCTATATATATATACAGAGAGAGGGNAATTTTTATTGAATAACACAACTACAAAGTAAATTGCAATAAGTGATAATGATAATAATGATTATGTGGCGGGAAAAGACATGAAGAAGAAGTAGTCCAGTGACTACACTTCCTTAGCAGTAAATACATATTGTGAGGTATTTTTAATACAGAATTAATAATGATAAAATAAGAAGTTTAACATAATACAAAGGAAACAATATTTTTAAGATAAGAGATCTCTAGGCCATCTCCTCTTCAAACGTCTTGGTGGATTGCTTGGTATAAACTGAGAGGACAGAAGTTGTACAAGAGGATTAGGATGGTTTAAGTCATCCATGTTTATTAGTTCCTTTATTCATAGAGATATTTGTAAGAACCATAACTCTTTAGATGCCCCTTTGTTCATTATTTACCATGTACAGCAGCATTGATTTAGATTTTAAAATTGGAATTGCAAAACATTGCTTATAACAAGACATTTAAATGATTTAAATTAAAAAAAAAAAAATTCTTGTATGTAATCAAGTTTTTCATCTTATAGCAAATAGAAGAAGTAACACATCATTAAAAAACTAAAATTCTCGAATCAATTATTAAATTTCCGAAGAAGTATTGTTTAATTTAGTTTGCTTATATACTTGGTTGTTAATAATTATGTTGTCTTTGATTAAAAATAAAATGCATATTGGTTAAAGATGACAACAGCTATCTCAAATATAACAACAGTTACCTATCTTTAAAGACTAAGTCTAATAGTCTAATGGATAATATATAAAATAAAGAATAATGTAATAGATTAATTTAGTCTCACCTGGAAGACCTGATCAGCCTTGGCATGTAGGATAGATTCATCAGTGGGCTCTGTAGTTCGGCCCATGAGCGAGTATACAGCCGTAACCATCTCAGCCATTTCCTCTCTGGTTATCCTACCATCACCATTCAAATCATACAGATTAAATGTCCAGCGCAGCTTCTCTTCAAGCGAACCTCGACACAATACGGACAGTCCGACAACAAAATCCTAAAAAAATAAAAATAAAAATATTTAAGTAAATCTATATTGTAGCTCATTTATTCATTTGCTGTTTCTTTTTACGTAGTGACCAACACATCAATAACAGTACAAATAGATCAATCCCTTTACACATCAACTACTCAATGTGATTATTAGAATTAATTCCTTTTTATCTAACTGGTCATTTTTTTTTTTTTTTTTAAAGTCTGGAGAAATATTTGATGTTTATTATTTTTTCAAAATTTATTCACATTATTAATTTATTAAACTCTTATTAAATTTAGCGATGCATTACAGAATAGTGTAACTATATTGTAACGATCACAAGTATTTAGAGCCTGATAGAGGCGTACAGCTGTAGAGGGCAGGCTATGTCCATGGTTGGGGGCGTCGTCTGCCCCCGGTCCCCTCTTGTCACATAAATGTATCGAAAACTGACATAGAAGCGGCCATGTCTTCGTCTTCCATGCAGCATTCCAAAAATTCTTCTAAAGTAACGACGCCATCTTGATTACGGTCTAATTTCTATAAAAAAAGAGGAAAACATTATGATTGTGGTTTATTAATCAGCAAAATAGTACTTTCCAACCTAAAAACATTTAAGTAATGTTTAATTTTACCATCCAAATTTCATTAAAATCAGAAGTATTGTTTTTAACATATCTTGGTTCGCAAAAATTAAAAATTGAATTTTTTATCAACAATAACTCGAAAACGGTACGTCTCACTTCAAAAATGCTTAGGACCTTTTTTGTGCAGAATTATGATAAACATTTTTATTAATANACAAATAGATCAATCCCTTTACACATCAACTACTCAATGCGATTATTAGATTTAATTCCTTTTTATCTAACTGGTCATTTTTTTTTTTTTTTTTCCAACTCCGCAAGCTGGAACCAGCTTGCGGAGTTGGGAGATAAGTTTCATTAGGATATTATTTGTATAATGATCTGCTGAATTTTTAAAATGGAAAGTCAAGTCAAAAGTAAGATCAGTTAGCATAATAGTTGTTACTAGTTACTACATTACAACTCACATGAACTAAATGTATAAAATATCCAGTACAACTTCTCTTGAAGTCAATCTTAACACACAGTACGTTCAAACTGACAATTAAGTAGCTGATGTACCCCAAGTTATCCAAGTAAAAAATTGCAACATTAAGTCCCACCATTATATGCACAATAAATCTTAGGAAATCCCTGCTTTAAATATAACTATTACGACAATACTGTACTATGAACTTCAAATCAAAGCAGGTCCTGCTAAATAGTTCCTAACTCGTCGCCCATCCAGCCTGACAGGTACTCTTGCTAACAAGCTAAAAGAAAGTGAAATGCACACGATCTCCTAATAAAAAACATTAATTGAATATAAGGTTTTTCCAACCGATGGCAAGAAATTCAATTAACTCTTGCATATTTTTATTTAATTCTTTCTTACAAAATGATTTACAAAATATGCTGCCTGTTAAATTTTTTTGCATTTTCTCAATCCTAAACTGCTACTTACATTTATTTGTTTATTATGATTATTATTTACCCGAGGGCGATTATTTAAATCGTTACACCTTCAGGAAGGTTTATTTTATGGTATTACATTCTTATTAGTGTCCTAGCTCTTACCAAGTTGACATTCAAGAGAAAATAAAATGAGTAAATTGATTGACATTGACCACCTCTATAATTTGTTAGGATAAGTATCGAAATTAATTAAATATTTATTTTATTGTCATTAATTTTTAATCTAGAATGTTGAAAGATGGTTTTAAAACCTATTTTTATCCAGAAATGTTAGATTTTCTAGGCTAGAAGAACTTGTTTATTCCAGCGTAGCCATATGGCTACGCTGGGCACATAACGACAATAGAGAAAGGGTAATCAGCTAAGTCGAGCATGAGTGGTAATGGCTAATAACACAATTTTTTTATGTAATTTGAGTTGATTATTAAAAATAAAATTATAATTTTTGTTTTTTCAAACCAGAAATAACCGTTCAAGATGCAATGGATCCACCAGATCCACCTACATCCTCTGACAATTCTGGGAATAAGGATGGTGAAGAGGGATACTTCCTTCATTTATCAGATAGTAAATGATTAGCTCCTGCTGAAATTATATTTGGAAAATCAGATGGAATAGGGGGTTATTCAAACGACAATGACGAATATCCCATTACTACTGCAAGCCCCACAACTCCTGCTTTTCCTGCTTTAGTAGCACCAGAAAGTTCCTGGTACTTCAAACTCAATGATGCTTAGATCAAAAATTGTTTAACATAGATAGAGGGAGATTTTGAGCAACCCCAGAGGTATTATTAAAATTATTCAATTGATTTTGACAAAGAAGATCTCGTGCAATTGTAAAGTATAATAATGGGGATGGGGGAGGGACAAATCTCATGTAATACGTAAANATTAGAAGATAATTAAATAATTATTCTGTATATTACGTGAGAATTTGCCATGATCTTGCATTGTTTTCCATTTCTGCGTACATTCATTTCAGCATTAGGCAAAAAACGCAAATGTGAGAAAAACACAATACCAATTGTAATGTATTGAACTAACAAAATGATTGGTTTCATATTTTACATTTTTTTTAATAATACCGATTATTATTGTTTTTAATTTCTAATATAAATATATTAAATAGCGTGCAGCGTTAAGTAATTATATTAAAGGTCGAGAATTTAGTTAAATACATGGAGATTTTAGTCACAAGGTTAAAAGCAGGTAACGTTAAGGTCTAACTGGGTCAGACGGAAGTGAAATAAAGGACGACGCTACCGTAATGCTAGAGGATCCTTATCTAGCGTATGTTTTTTAGACGTTAAACCCACGTCTTGTTTCTCTAATTAGACTATAGGAGCGCTGTCTGCGCACCTAACTAATTAACCTGATAAAACCCAGGTCACCAACTCCACTATTTTACTTATCTCTTGTACATTAAAACTAAAACATAAAACATTTACATTTGAAGTAACAAGTAAAAGTGAATTAAAATGATAAAACTTTATGTTTTATCAAAAGAATATTTTACCCATAGCATATAAGTTAAAAAAAAGTTGTTTGCGGTTTGATTCCTCTGTTATATAAAATCAAATCATAATTTTCACGTCTTAAACAAGAATAATTGGAAATGTGTAAATGTTTCTTTGTGTTCGAAATAGGGCACTTCTTTAGTGTTACTCCCCTTATAAAGAAAACAGAGACTATCAATCTAAAGAAGATTGTACGAAATGTTCTTCTTTAGACTTTTACTCCCCTTATAAAAACAGAAGTGTGATATTCCTTTGACCTAAAGTACATTGGACTAAACATCCCTTTGTCTTAATAGTTATTTAGTCATTTAAATTCCAAAAACACATAGGGGAGTAACAATCCAAAGAAGTACCTGTAATAGGAAAGGAAGGCATCAATTATACTTTAAAGCATAAATAAGGATCTGAGTTAAGTGAGTTTATTTATTCATAATTTACGGTAGAAGGCGACCTTGATTTGTAGACAAAATAAATTTAGCTGGAGTTCCAAACAGGTTTGAAATTACTTGGTCAACTGTTCGCATATAGTCATTAGCTTAGCAAGAAACTACTTTCGTTATTTAATAACTGTATATTTGTTGCTTTCTTATTAAAAATTTTAGCTCTATTCTTTTGAAAGTCAACTTTCCCACAAATCATTTATTGTTCTGTAAATCTAGAGGCAAATAATGTATCTTATTTATTAACAATAAATATGACACTAAGAAGTCAGATAAACATTGAAATATTATACCTATATATTACAACTTCTTCAAGAAGCATGACTCACAATTATTCGGCATGAAATCCGTCATGTTATTATCAGAAGTATGGTTTAGTCAGGGATGGCACGCGTGAAAATTTTCCTGACACATAAAACGAATAGAATGTCAATTTTAAATAAAAGTATAATAAATAAATAAATAAATAATAATTGTTATTACTTTAAACTAATACCAAGATTCAATTAATTACTTATTATTGTTATTTTGAGTCTATATTATACTACTGTTTATCATCATAACTGTTGGCTTATAAAAAAGTTTAAAAAGTAAGGTTCCTAGGGAAGTAGCACCTAAGTGCCCAGCGCAGCCATATGGATACAGCAATTTATTCAAATTTGGGCGCCCATAGAATTTTTTNTCATGCCATTGTATTTAGTTATTTTTTATTCTTTTCAGAACCAATAAAAATTGGAAAGAGTAACAAAAAAAAAAGAAGAAAAATCCCCCCAAAAAATGTAACATTAATTAAAAAATAACTTGATAAGTTGGTGTGGCGTAAAATAAACAAACTTTGCATTTCCACGACGGAGTTTAAAGTTTAAAATTAATTAACGGAGGGGGTTTGGACCAAGAGTATTGAGGGTCCTCTAGAGAAAAAAATTCAATGGAGAGAACCTTGCTGTATAAATGGTTTGTTATTTTATTGGATCCTTCATAGGGCACTTCTGAGGTAACCACTTATCTCAAACTAGTTTCAGACTTATCTTGACAATCCAAAACCTTAATTATTTCCCTCGAATTTATTAATTAAAAAAACAAGAACTTTTTTTAGTAAAGTATATTAATAAATAAATATGCATTGTTTTCTATTTTTTGTTTTAAATAATAATGTCAAGATTTATGACCTTAAATTAAAAACACAATCAAAGTAAGTAATTGTTGACACATTTTTTTTTAAAAAAAGAACATAGAACAACTGTATACATTATTAATAAAAATGAAATGTATGCTATACATGTTGATACCTTTTTGTTCTTTTATAAGAAAAAATATTGAGAGGGAAAAAGTTAAAGATCATTCTGATACATCGATAAAATTATAAAAAGCATTTATACATATAATAAATAACTTTTCTATAAAAGTGCCAAATTTAGTTCTTGGTTGTTAAGTAAGTAAGTATGTAAAATTTTCGACTATGGATTAAATAAAAAGTTATAGCAAGAGATCAGTCGAAATTAAAAATTAAGTCGTGAGTTACATATTATCAGGAATTAAGTGAAAGGTGAGTCTACTTCATGTTGGAGATCAACCTAAGACTAATTTAACTCTTGTCTCATGTGACATAAGACTAATACAATGTGTATCTTATCTTCCGCATTTTGGCACTGATTATGACCTTATAAAGGCTGAAAGCTGCTGTGGCTCATAAAAAGTTTGATTTTACGAAGCGAGACAGTTTAATTATTCTTTAAAACCTAGTAGGTTTTAATAAATTGATATTCCTAAAATTACTGAGAATTATAAATCCTATGATCTAAATCTAGAGGCGAGACAGGGTTACACGGATCACGGATAATATCATTAATCCTTCGTTCTATAAAAACCTAATGTGCCTAATGTGCCTAATGTGCGCTTAGGAAAAAGTGTGATCCTTACCACACGCATAACTGTTTTTATAATTATTAATATAATTTGTTTATTTTGTATTATACATATAAATATCATAAATTGTAAAACATCATCTATGCCCTCTTTAACGCGGTCCTGTAATGCTCCCCAAGTAATGTTAAAAAACAGTAAATTTCACAATAATGTTTCCACTTAAACATTGCAGAGGTGCGTCATCATTATATAACTGCGAGTGACTACGTAATAATATAAACAATGCAAGTTTTAAGACTTCTGAGTTGGCCTACGTAATAATTGTAAATCATGAAGTTCCTAGAGGTTACCTAAAGGCTAGAGGTTAAGAGGTTTAACATTATACCCAACCGCATAAGTCTACGTATTAATATAAACATTGCATTGATAAATTCAAGGTCTAGGTATTCTGCAGATGATCTGGAGATTTATCATTATACCAACCACACCATTATACCAGCCTACACAGTAGTACATAAACATTGTATTGATTATATTTATAAATAAACTCACAATCCTTATATAAAAAGAATAATACCCTCCTCAAAATAATTTTTATTAACAAAACTTCTACGCTTACATTTTGGTCCACGGAATATCACAGCACATATCAGCAGGTGTTATCTAAGTTGTTAATTATTATTTTAAATTAAAAATCCCTTTCAATGATAAAGAATAACATTCTACTTTAGAAAAAAAAAAAAACATTTTACAAACACCAAACAGAAACCCCTCTTTTAACGAAGTTGAATAATACGCTATTCAAAATAATTTTTCTCCCTACGCTGTATTGTTAAAACGTTAGCTCACGTCCCACCCAGTAGGTGTGGAGTTGTCACTCAGTTCAAATATACTCCCTCACTGTTAAGCCAAACCTTTGTTTTTCTCTGTACAAATGCTTGTTTTGTAAATTAGGCATAAATACACACCGCAGGAGTGTTATTTTGCTGTACTCTTCATATACTCTTCCTGAAAGAGGAGCAATCATTTTCAAATGTTAAAACAAAGATTGCTAAAACATTTTTGATGTAAACTCAGTAATGATATAGAATGAAAAGACAGGAACTATAACATTTATTTTTACGTACAACTGAACTTTATTTGTTTAACAATATTGACAGCGGAAATTGTTTAACAATCAAGTGAAGGCTTTAATAAAGTTATTGTTATAATAATTCTATAAGTTTAGTCTTTAATACTTAACAAATCCTGGTATTCTGTACTTAATATAGAATAGAGACGATAAAAAGATGTTTTATTAAAAATGTCCACATTGACGTAGTGCTTTCTAACGCTGTTGTGATATAATATGGCTGAGGTGTCTGATGGACTCTGGGAACAGGCTGATTTACAACAGAGAAAGTGTCGCTATAGCACAAAGGATTATAGGTATAGAGTACAATACGGCAAAACCAAACCAAAAAAAAAAGAAGAAGAAAGAATAGTCTCTCCACGTAAAAAAAGCTGCTTTGAGACTTATTAAATATATTTTCACATGGAGAGAGTATATTCTTTTAACATTTTCATCATGACCTCCACTAACGCTTCATATTTTAACAGTAAAACCCCAGAGTTTTGCAAGACGAACAAACATTTGTGAATTACGGAACAAATTATGCTCACAAATCAAGGCACTGTATACCACATACTCTAATTTATATATATATATATATATATATATATATAATATATAATAATTATT
>KZ653874.1:20142-31998 GCA_001010745.2 Gerris buenoi | reverse complement strand
ATACACACATATTTATTTTGTAAAAGTTAACTTCTGTCTCCGTAATATAACAATATTGGAAGAACGCAACCCCCTTTAGGAATATAAACATTACAAAATAATATTAAAAAACAACAACACAAACAGTTTTATCTGTCGTTAATACTCCCTTCTATATAATAATAATTGTTAAGTATTGAAGGTTCAATTTAAACTTCCCGCCATCTCCCTTCTCCTTTCCGGCAATTTTCCTATATCTGGATCCTTTTCCCGCGTTTTTAAGAGTCATCTACCCTCAAACAATAATAAACATAGAAATTCACAAAAAAACCTCTAACATTAAGTTTATCGGTCATGCCATTGTATTTAGTTATTTTTTATTCTTTTCAGAACCAATAAAAATTGGAAAGAGTAACAAAAAAAAAAGAAGAAAAATCCCCCCAAAAAATGTAACATTAATTAAAAAATAACTTGATAAGTTGGTGTGGCGTAAAATAAACAAACTTTGCATTTCCACGACGGAGTTTAAAGTTTAAAATTAATTAACGGAGGGGGTTTGGACCAAGAGTATTGAGGGTCCTCTAGAGAAAAAAATTCAATGGAGAGAACCTTGGTGTATAAATGGTTTGTTATTTTATTGGATCCTTCATAGGGCACTTCTGAGGTAACCACTTATCTCAAACTAGTTTCAGACTTATCTTGACAATCCAAAACCTTAATTATTTCCCTCGAATTTATTAATTAAAAAAACAAGAACTTTTTTTAGTAAAGTATATTAATAAATAAATATGCATTGTTTTTTTCTATTTTTTATTTTAAATAATAATGTCAAGATTTATGACCTTAAATTAAAAACACAATCAAAGTAAGTAATTGTTGACACATTTTTTTTTTAAAAAAAGAACATAGAACAACTGTATACATTATTAATAAAAATGAAATGTATGCTATACATGTTGATACCTTTTTGTTCTTTTATAAGAAAAAATATTGAGAGGGAAAAAGTTAAAGATCATTCTGATACATCGATAAAATTATAAAAAGCATTTATACATATAATAAATAAATATGCCAAGATGTGCTTTCAGCACACACAACGGGTATAATGTGGGCAATTTAATTCCAACTCATTTTGGTACTTACGTATATATACTATACAGGATGACCCACGATAAAGTGTCATAAAGAAACTGGCGGATTCTATGGGTCAAATGAAACAAAAAATGTCGAGTAAGCATATGCCCTTATCTCAATTGATCTCGAGATATCAATTTATTTCTTTTTTTTAAAGAGCTTAACGAATATTTTTATAAAATGCCTAATGTCTCAAAAAGTTAATGAGATAGAGAAATTGGGCTAAGGCCAATTTTAAAGAGCATAAAAAACCCTTTCAGAATTATTACTTTATTTCCAAATTATCAGCTTTTAAGTTCTGTTACATTTGAAAATTTGGATTTTTTAAAATTCGACCACTAAATTCCTGAGCTTTTTTACTCTTAATTTCTTTGAGGGATGTTAAAAGTGTGGCGATTTCAGGAAAAACTTATAATAAGCTTTCAAATGGTATAATTAAAGTTTAAGATTAACAGACTAGTTTTTTAATTCTGGTAGATTGAATGTTACCAGACGTGAAATTTGTCGGTCAGAATCACAACTAATTCTTGTACAAGTGCAAAAAGGTTTCCCCTAACGAACCCACAGCAGTTATAGGATCTAATAGGAAATTCAACGCTGAAGATAAAAGTTTCTATAAACGTGGATCCTGATCAGCTTCGTTTTCGATATATTCGCAAATAACATTTAAACGGTACGGAAGCCTACCAGAAGTGGTGCTGAAAGTGGACTGTATATGGTAAAGAAATATTTGGTGGTGAAATATTTCGTGGAAGAAAATAGCGGCGGTAGGAAATCGACAGTGGTGGTAGGTATGTTGGAGGTAGTGGCGGTAGCAGGAGAAACTCGGAAGTAGTGGCAAAAGGCAGAATTGGCGGCGGGCAGATCAAAAGTAGAGGTGGTGAAGCCAGAGAAAAAATACTTCTCTTCTCTACTCGCACAGTCAAGATTTAATGAAGTAGCAGTACAAGATCTTTAATTCTGGCAGTAAGCGAAAGTGTAGTATACAAAATACAAAGTAATGGCGGTTAGCGGTAATAAACAATGTATAAGTCTTCTCTCCACAGACGCTACGACTTGAGTTGGAGCCGTCATAGGTAGAGTAGATATAAAACATTCGCTCTAGACCAGGTCTGTACCAAGTCCTTTCTCAAAATTCCTAACAAAAAATGTCTTTTTTTTCCAAATAACTGGGATTTGTTTTAGATTTGTTTTGTTAATTTGGAGTAAAAAAAAAACGCGAAGAACGCCATCCCTTACACTTCAACCTCTTGTTTAGTGGGATATATTCGTATTAGCCATATGATAATTATTCACAGAATTCCGTATCACAAAACATCAATAACAAACTTTAGCTATTGACATTCCGAATTCAACTCACCGGAAAAAAAAATGTTTGTGCGAACGCTCAAAAAAGTATTGCGATTCGGCTCCCAACTCTTTTAAATTGTACAGTATTTTCAATTGAACTTTATGACGTCTTTTAAAATGTGTTTTATTGTATTTAATTGTGCTTAGAATCTACCGTTCAGTCTGTCGTTCAGTCTTCTAAACTCTACAAAAATGTTATTGACGAATTTTATGTATAAACAAAGAGAATTCTGTTCTTTATAAAGAAGTTTAAATGTTTTTTTTTTTTTTTTTTTTTGGGGGGGGGGGGGGGGGGGAGGAAACTATCGCTGCTTATACATCTTTCAGAAAAGTCTTATAAAAACTTCTTTCAGAATAACTTATGCAAATTTATGATAATAAGAAAAATTGAAGATATTTCCAAGTTAATTTTTCTTTTTATTTAGATAAAAAAAAAACTTAATTTTGTATCCTTTGCTTTAAAAATAAATAAAAAAATTACAATCATATGAAAGAAACTCTCACATAGACATTAAGTTAACAACACACTGAGAGTTTATTTGATGAGTTATACCTAGATGATACAAATAAAGTTAGACTTAAGTAAGAACAGAGTAGAATAAGACGGCGAAAAATAAACTGAATTCCATGGTACGGTTCACGTGCTCGGCTTGAAAGACACTTCACGTACTCTGGCTTGGAAGAGAATCTTTTCTAACTAACCGATTCAACCACCAGGATTATTTTCAGGGAACCTTGATTTGTTATTTATAAGAAAATCTCAGTATCTTGTCTTTTCATCACGTTCAAAATTAACTCGATTTTAATTCTTGAAAAATGACTGACAGTAGAAAATAAGTGTTTTCTCTTAATAACTTCTACAAAATGAAGGTTACAAAATGAAGGCTTGGAAAATTAACTCTTAATCAAATCCAGCTATTATATTAAAACAGTATAAATTTATTCAATATAGACACTAAATCAGCAGTGTTAAAAGTCTAACAGAAACTAAATATCCTTATTATATTATATTGCCATCAGGTGATGATTTAGAGTATTTCATATTTTTTCTTTTACTTTATTCCAAATAGGCAATGGTTAAGACGTCTTAAGTTTTAATTCCTTACATTTTCTTAAAAGCGTACAGCCATTAAGAAAAGTTAGACCTTTATGTGTAAATTTCTGTTACAAAACCTAACTATTATTATTTATCATTAATTCCGAATCAATAAAAGGTTTTGTGTATTATAACAACAGTGACACTTCTTTAGATTGTTACTCCCCTTATAAAAACCAGAGGGGAGTAAAAATCTAAAGAAGGTGTACAAAATTTCATTCTTTACAATGTTACTCCCCTTATACAAAAACAAAGGGGAGTAAGAAACTATCTAAAGCAGGTGTACGCAATGTTCTTGTTTAGACTGTTACTCTCCTTATAAAAACAGAAGTGTGATATTTCTTTGTCCTAAAGTACATTGGACTAAACATCCCTTTGTCTTAATAAATAGTTATTTAGTCCGTCATTTATATTCTAAAAAAAAACATAGGGGAGTAATAATGTAAAGAAGTATCACAACAGTTTCAAAACAGCTTCTTTAGAATCGATTAATTAGGAGAATCTCTAGAGAAACTTTTTAAAACAATTAAGACTACCAAGTCAAACTCCTTATAAATAAAGGTAATGACTAGAGTTCGGATCAATATGCACTTAAAAACCTTAATATATGCATTTGAAAGTAGCAAAATATGCACATAAAATATTCAACTTATCCCAAATATATATGCACGTATCCCAAATATATGGGGTCTACACATTAGGCTTTCTCTAAATGTGTAATCTTAAAATTTCGTCTGCGGAAAAAACCATTTTGAAATTTGAAAACGTTCTCTCAACGTCGCACGACACTACTGGAACATATATTTTAGGGCAGCGACGTCAGGTTGGGTCAGATTTTCTATTTCGCTACACCGCCTCTTCCAGGATTTGAGTGACATTCTCCACAGTGGTGCAGCCCAAATTACGGTGGGGAACAGCGACAATTTTTTGTCGAAGACTTTCCCTAATCGGACCCGGCAACCCTTACTCCTCTCCTTAAGATCCTCGAGGAGAGCTACAGCCTTCGTCAACTCTAAACCGCGAGTCTCCAGTTTTTAAATTATATTGGAAGGAACCCGAAATGAGTTTTAATAAATGCCAATCTCTGAGTGACTTGGCGGTTGCTAAGGGCACTCTTTGCTTTTGGGATGGCCAAATTTGCCGATTCTTCGAAGCCCTCTATGACCTTAATGTAATACTCTAATGCACGTGTTGTGCATTGTGCATTCATTTTGGTAACGAAGCCATTTTAATTCGATAATAAGGGCAGTAGTCCATGAATCGTCAGCGGTAGCTTTGTTCGGGATTAAGTCGAAAAACAAGCCTGCTTAGGGTACCAACCAGTAGGGACTGGTAAACCCCCTGTCCTTGGAAGCTTGTAGTACAGGGAGTTTACGTGCACCGTCTTACAAATGATAAGACTTAATCCTGAAATAGCGTAATAAAACTGCCCCAGGAGTCTCAATGTCTTGGGGATACCAACACACATACCTTTGAGACTTTTGTCGACAGATTATTGTTAAGATCCAAGGGGTGCTAAAGTAAAAAAGTGCCACTTCGACATATGATTTTTATCATTTTTGCCCTTCAAGATTGCACGATTCTGAAATGCCGAGAATATTTTAAAATTACTAATGATAGAGATTGGACGACCTGTATCTTCTTAACACCTTGCTTGTATTAAAACTTTTATTTTTTAAAAAAAGTTTTAACAGCCTATAAACTTAATTAATAAACTTCTTCTAGTTTCATAACAAGTTTTAATTAGTGAAATAGGATATCAGTTTAAAAGAAAATGTTGCCCGTTGCCTAAAAGTAAATACTTAAATATTTAATTTTGTCTACTTAGGAAAAACTCTGCTACCTTCTCTCATCATCTAATAAATTTTATTTTCTCTAGTCTGGATTTTTAAAGTCTAGTTCAGCCTTCGAAGATAATGCATCGAGCGCTGAAAGTGCTCTCTAATTAAAACGGTTTAAGAAGTTAAGAGACAATTTTCTTTATCCCGTCTCCTTGGAGTTAATTTAATTTTATTCATAGCTCGTGCGAGGTCGCTATATATAATCCTTGATAACAGAGAAGCAGATTATTTCGAGAGGAAACCGAAAGTAATTTAGCTGAGTGACCGCAACGAGACCCTCATGACATAGAATAATAATGAAGATGCTTTATTAAAATCCATGGGGGTATGATTAATGAAAGGCTAATTAGATATTTGAAACGCCCTCTTTCCTTTATCTAAGATAACAAGACTTGATCTCGAAAATAACTAGGTGCCAAAGTATGGCAAACTGAAATATTCTTCATTACAAACATATCGAAGCAAGAGTAAATAGCAGATAATATATGCAAAGTGCTTGAGTTCTAAATCAATAATCTATACATATAATATGTAGTCCAGTCATTTGGTGAAAAAAGATACCTATACCCAGGGAAAAATACAGTAGTAATTTAACAAAAAAATAATAATGTTTTTTGGGGAGCTGAATCTGAATTTCAACCATGCCACCCAGTAAAAGTGGGGCGTTGTGAGAAAAATGCGAAAAACTGCGAAAAAATTGTCTTTTTCTTAAAAAAATTTAAACTCTTAGAGAAAAGTATACGTATATACATTACATAAACTTCATTAAATTGCCTACGATTTATGTGACTTAAGTAGTTTTTGTTGTGCGAATTTTCAAACTATAAGCAAAGAACTGAAAAAATATTTTTTTTTCTGCAGTTTTTTGCATTTTACTCACAACACACCAACTTATGAGTTAGCAAAGTTGATGTTCAAATTCAGTACCGCAAAAAACATAAAATAATGACTACTGTATTTTTTTTTCCCCGCTAATCTAAAAAAAAAAATATCTAAAACTTTTTCAAAGAAATCTAATAAAAGCTTATTTTTAATCAGCTGATTGGTGTATTAAAAAGTTAATCACGGATACACCCAGCTTGTAAAATCCCAAATCAGGATTCAATCTGTATTTAAACACCATGAAAACGTAGTAACTAGCACATATTTTCTTCACAGCCTGTTAGACAGAACAATCAGTTTTTAACTCGACGCATTTAAATTTACATTTGCAGTTACATTGGTCGAGTAAAAGGGCGAGTTAGTACTCGTTCTTCTAGTGTGGACAGAAGAGCGAGTGGAGTATTTTTGGCGAAGAGACATCCACTCGCTTACTCTCCTTCCCCTACTAAACCATTTACTCTCCCTGTGTCGAGTGGTAACAACAGAAAGACAGTTAGAAAGCCTCCTTCCTCACACATTTCGTTTACATAATTGCTTGTGCAGTTTTAGTTTATTTCTTAGTGCCTTTTGAAGTTTTTTGCTAAACTTACTTTGCATAATGAAGTGGAGAAGGAGTCACATACATTTGTAGAACTTTAAAGTCACATTAAATGTATTTGTAATTTTGTTAGCCCAGAATATAAAGACTAGAATTTAAGACAATATGCAATTGAAAATACAATCGCTTCTCAGTGAATGGACTGCGTTTTACGCTGCAATAGTTGAATATTTGTTCCGTTACTTACTTCACTCCCCCCCCCCTCACAAACTCCCCCTCTCCCGAAACACTCCCTCGACCATACCACACCTTTCTAAAAGCGATTTATGACTTTTAAAGAAGTTTTAAAAGCCTTAGACCGACATGACGAAGCAGTTCAATATTAAAAAAAACTTTGACGTTTTTAAGAAAAATTGACGTTTTTGTCGTTTTGGAAAATTTTAGCAATTTTCAAAGTTCTGTAAAACCGGTAGAAACTGGAGCAGAAATACTTTCGACTAGTGCATTTTAAAGAAATTTTGTGCTTTTTAATTTTGAATTGAACCATTTTGTCGACAGGACCAGCCGTTTTCAAGTTATAAGCGAAAAACTAAAAAAAGTGCAAAAAAATCGTGGTTTTTAGCCCACCAAAAGTTGTCCGCCCTGATTTAGAGTTCGCAAATTTGGATTTGGCATCTCCTAATCATGTCTGAGGACACAAAATAAAATAATTTCCTGCACCAAACGCAAGGTGGACCCCCTTTTTGAATCTCTCGTGACTGGACTGGAAGCTTTATTTTCCTAGACACTAGCGATAGACGCTCAAGTGATAGTCGCCCAGCGATCATCGCTAAGGACTTCTCTTCTGAGTTTGCATGTTACCGTTTTCCTAGCTGAGCGACTCTTAACATGCAAACTCAGAAGAACGAGAGTCGCTGGACGACTATCGTCGAGCGTCTATCGCTAGAGTCGTTTCCAGGAAAATAAAGCTCAAATCGGATTTCTGTCTTGGCATTTTGGAATTCATAGACATAAAAGAATCGCTGAACAGAATGATTACGACGCTTCCGTAACCTTCGGTAAGCTCGGAAGCAAAAGTATTTGGAAATTAAAATTTAATTAACTTAATTATTAATGAATTTTTATTTAGTCATCTAATATAAAATGTTTTGAAAGTTATATATATACTCAGTTTAAAGAAAAATTCTTCAAACAAGAAGTAATGAAGGAAAGAGAAAACTTGAGTGAAATATAAGAACCTTGTTCCAGAAGTACGTTGGAATTTGTTCAGCTCGTCTATCTCATCTTTAAAGGTATTTATAACAGCACTGTATTGAAAATGCATTCCTAGTTATCTCATGCGATTCCACGAGGCATGAGCCATATTACTTATTCCCTTCGTACCTACATATTAATAAACTAAAGAGATGTGAAGAATTTCAACCTTTATTTAAGGACAAGTTTCATATATTATTATTTTTAAATTTACCTCGAAACTAAGGACTCCAGATCTGTCTTGGTCCAAGGTATTGAAGACATAGTGGGCATATTGGCTCGAATTAGCTGAAACAATAAAATAATAATTAACAGACTTTGTTTTTCTGATAATAAAAGAAGTCTGATTTATTTTTTTTTTTTTTTTTTTTTTTAATATAGAACTTTTAGATTTCGTGTAATAACCAATGTGAATCCAAATTCGAAGATTTACTTTCTTTTCTAAAAGATTGTGTTCTTAATAATTGTGTATTATGGGTAAAATTGATCGTGGTCGTAAATTACTTAATTATAAATTATGGGTAGGACAGGAATATATCATTTATAGGATATGAATGAACTCCGTTGAGATAAATTGATCAATCTGTAGATAAATTATTCCTTGTATAACAGTTTCTTGTAGAATTAGATATCTTCAGAGTTACAAACAATAGGTCAAAGGAGTTCTGATAGTGACTGGGTTATTAATAAAGGGTTTGATTTATAATGAGATGAATGAAGTTGATTAATAAAGGTAATTTAACACTGTAGCAACCCCTTGGTTGTCTGGCGCCATCAACTATTGACATTTGACATTTAGCTGTAAGGCGCCTTGCCCTCTGGTCCAGGGGCTGGTCCAACCCTGTTCCATCTCGAATAACTTTCATTCAAACCCTTACAGGGCTTCACCATTAGACCCTTGGCCTTTAAACCTATACATTCAATAGAGCTTGGGATATTGGCTAAGGGACTCATTCACTTAACTGCCCTCAAATTAACCGCTAACACTTAATTTCAAACCCCCTCAGTAGAGCACTTAAGCACAAAAGGAATCGACTAAAAAGGTCAGATACCGTGACCACGCCCGGAGATTAAAAAGCTCTCTTTTTGTAGTCACTTTTAGGAATAATTTATAGTAGAGTTTAAAGGGGAAAAAATGATTTTTTTTACAGTCTCTCTTGATCTATTTTCAAACAAAGTGATCCAATAATGCTGATTTTAACGATTTATCACAAGCACGCAGACGTATAAATTTAAAACGTGTAAATCACTTATTTGTGTGATCTTGCTGGCATGTTGAAGCTATTCCTTTCTATGCCATAGCCATAGAGAACAAGAAGGATGAATAACATCTCTCGATTTTTTTAAAATTCAAATGCAGAAAGGAAAACTTCTTACCAGTAGTGTATGAAGTGTAACTCCTGGATTCGGTGATAAATAAGATATTCTACTTATATCAATTATTTATTCCAATATTATTAGTATTATTTTTATAAAGTAAGAATAAAGTATCATTGCTTTTAAATAAAATCGACAAAAAAATAAAATAAACAGGTAACAGTTATAATTTTTGTGTTTCTAACTTTGTGTAAGGATCAGCTGATTGACACTGATAATAATAAAATACTCCTATAATCATTTCTCTTTTTAAGATTTTCGCTGCCTTGTTGTAAACAATATTTTATCTAATCACGCTATTCAGATAAAAATGGGGTACTTCTTTAGATGGTTACTCCCCTGTGTTTATTAGAATATAAATGACTTTGACTAAATAACTATTATACAAAGGGATGCTTAGTCCAATGTGCTTTGGGACAAAGGAATATCACACTTATGTTTTTATAAGGGGAGTAACAATCTAAAGAAGAATACTCCGTATACCTTCTTTAGATGGCTACTCCCCTTTGTTTTCTTAATAAGGGGAGTAACCATCTAAAGAAGTGCCAAAAATGGAAGCTTAGGTAAACATATTCATAAATTGATAATATAGCAATGCTTTGTAATAAAACTTAACACAGGGTGGCGCAGCGCGGATGATCAAATATAAAATTGTTACCTTGTGCTTAATACTAGAGCCAGGAGATTGGAATAAAGCAAATTTGCAAGCAAAAATGTGGAAGTTTACTGGACATAAGTCAAACTTTTAAACGTGGAAGATAATATCCGATAAATGACGTCCTAGTCGATTTCCCACGACCGAGAAAAATTTTACACAAGCGATCCATGAACACTTGTGTGTGCAGTGGCTCCATCTTGTTAGAACCATAAGTGGACAGTATCCATATCGATATCCTTTGAATAGGGGATGAAAAATCGGATTCCCTGACGAGATGTTAGAAATGTGATGCGCAACTTCACGGAGCGCCTCTAAGAATGTTTAAATCGACAAGGCGTCATTTATCGGACATTATCTTCCACACTTAAAAATTTGACTNGAGGCTATTATGCCGAGTACGATCATTTGATTTATCTTTTACTGTGAGCGGTTTTAAACAAGTATCGATAATTATGCTGGTGAAAATGGACTTGAGACCCGTGATCTCAACAGAGTTAAATTTGGTTGTTTGAGATTTTAGTTGATTGTAGTGAAGCATGGAGCGCTGTAGACTGTCGTGTCTAGGATGCTAAGTCTAACACCACTATTATGTAAATCTAGGGACACGATGATTTGGACGCTTTCACCTCCACCTGTCCGTTCAACCATCGCTTCATCTCCACTAGCTTGTCTAGTTTCCTTTGCATAACTGCAGCCAACTTATAACTTTCTCATATACCTAGTACGTATAGGGTGGCGCAGCGCGGATGACCTCATTTTAAATGGTCACTATGTGCTTAATACTAGAGGTAGGAGATTGAAATAAAGCAAATTTTCTAGAGAAAATGTGAAGGTTTACTGGACATAAGTCATATTTTTTAAGTGTGGAAGATAATATCCGATAAATAACGTCTATTTCCACATTCACATTATTCCACATAATTCACACGATCTAGAAAAAAAAGACGCCCGCGATCCATGGACACTTGTGTGCAGTGGCTCCATCTTGTTGGAACCATACGTGGACAGTTCGTAATCCTTTGAATAGGGGATGAAAAATCGGATTCCCTGACGAGATGTCAGAGAATGTGATGCGCAACTTCGCCCAGCGCGTCTAAGATTGTGTAAATCGACAATGCGTCATTTATCGGACATTATCTTCCACACTTAAAAATTTGACTTATGTCCAGTAAACTTCCACATTTTTGCTTGAAAATTTGCTTTATATCAATCTTCTACCTAGTATTAAGCACATGGTGACCATTTAAAAGGTGGTCATCCACGCTGCGCCACCCTGTACAAACAAAAATAGATGCATGACACGCACTGGCAAACACTGTATTTTTCCTGCCTAGGAAGAGAACTATTTCCCTGACTGTTTCAATTACTTTCCTGCCTATTTTTAATACTCTAATGACAAATCCGCGAAATAATACATTGCAGTCTAAAAACAGTTAAGTAATGCTTAATTTTGCTGCCGTCAGTATATAAAATACAATCAGTGGCTGTATATTATTACTATTTTATATCTATTACTATCATATTGGTTTATTGAGTAGGCAATTTCATTAAATATAATAGTATATACTTAATAATTTGTTTAGGTTAATATGGAAAATGAAAATTGCTTAACATTAAATTAAAATAAATTACTTGAAATTGGGTCCTCCCACAATATCGCAGGACTTTTTCCAAAATGATCATAAAATTTAACTCCCTTAATAGGAATTTCCTCGCCATCCGGAGGAAATATATAGCTAGGCCACAC
>KZ653874.1:6480-16621 GCA_001010745.2 Gerris buenoi | reverse complement strand
TATATATAATAAAATAATAATAATAATAATTTATTTAGCATACAATTCAAAATTAATTAATGTTACTAAAAAGGCAATAACTAAGTTACCTCCTTGAGGGAAAAACTGAGAATAGATGGTCTTGAAGGTGTCTTCCCTTACAAGGCCGGTAGGACACTCGGCCTTGAACCCACGGTAGATCCTCTTGAGCTCGTCCTGAGAAAACCTTGTCTGTTTGCACAGCGCTCCTAAACTATCTGGCCTATATCTGGCCGGAGTTTCAAGCTCCTCGAGCTCACAGTCTGAAACAAAAACCAAACACACATCCAATAAATACTTTATCGTTAAAATACATGTTACATTATAATGTTTAGCTTAAAAGGGTTTTTGCTAGTTAACATATATTTACAACTGTACAAAAAAGAGCACGAAATAATACACTAATACATGTATAATCAAATAGATTATTTTTAAAGTACATACTAAAAAATATAAAACAAAAAAGCAGATTAGAGAAAAATGATTCTCCAGTAATTATAAAGTTTATATAAATTCTAAACTAATAAAACAATACATAAATAATACACATGCAGATCAAAAGGTTGGCTTGAAACCAAAATATTGTCGTCAAATTGAGGATTATTACCGCAAGTTAGTAGTTATGTCGATGCTTGCTTGATCTGAGGATCACTGGACCGGTTTCAGTAATGTAGATCTCCTAGACTCATATGTAGACTCGTATGTCTATAAGAGCTCAATTCGACTCTAAGAGATCTATATTCTTCTGCTAATTATGGCATATAACCAAAACCGGTCCAGTGATCTTTAGATCAAGCTAGCACCGACGGTAAGTACCTCTTAATTTAATAACAAAACATTGTCTTTTGAAAAATTACTTAAATAATCTGAAAATCTGATTGTAGATATCTAATGATCTATAAAACTTACTTTAACTGTCCTAACAGGAAATAGAAGCCGATGGAATTATAAGAGAATAAACCTAATTATTAAATGGTTAGATGGTTTTTAAGAAGAAATTAACTTCACTCAAAGAAGAAGCAAAAGTAAAAAAGTCTTTAAAAACGTTTAAGGATAGAAGTAGAGAAATAATTAAAATCGTTTGGCAGGTGCTAATCCCTAATAAGATAAATAACATCTTAAAAACCCTAAATATTTAAAATAGATACTCTTTTGCATGTAAGTGACATTTGCATTATCAGGGTTGAAAACAGTAACATTAAATTTATATTGGAACTCTAAAATAGCAGGTTTAATTCTTATTAGAAGTTTTAAAATCTGTTAGACTCTTGAAGGGCAATTTTCATAGTTTTATAGTCAAACTATTAAATGTTTAAATTGTCATCTTTGGTAAGAGACAAGCATCCTTTAAAGGGGTTGAAGATTGAGAGGTTTATGTTTTGAATGTTATTAACCTAGATGGTTGTATTTGATTGGGTCGGAAGTTGTAAATAGATTGGAGCGATGGTAAAAGAGACTAGACCTGGTATAACAAGCAGTATTGAAAGCGATGCTGCAGAGCTGCAATCCAATAGATTGGATAGGAGAAGAATATCTTTACGATCTTATCCTAATACAAGCCTTGGATTCCAGAGGCCTCTTCAATAAGATGGGGTTTCGCTTCTACTAATGATCATTACTTCGAACTTGACTAGACTAACGATACAATCCACCTTGCTCATTTAAATATCGATAGTAATAACAGAAAAAGGTCCTTTTTGGAACAGGGTGTTTTAGATTAAATTGGATCGGATCCAGCATCTAACCACCTCTTTCCTTTTAACTAATCTAACCTCGACTGAGAATTGATTCATATGTCACTTAATATGCCCCCAACTCAGCAAATTGAGAGAATTTACACAATAATCATGTTTAACCGATACTTTTTGATTGAAGGAAGTTTACTTCACTAAATCATCTTTCATGTTTAGTCACTATTCAGTAACTGTAACACTTCGGATAATCATCAAAACGTAAATAAAGTTAGTCCATCAGATTGAAAATTTAGTGAGAGTTTCATTATTAATTACACGTAAAATGAAATGGATTAGTGTCACACCAGAATTTGATTGCATTTCTTTTACAACTAAATGGTGCTAACATGAATAATAAACTAATAACTTGGTACGTATAGGCTTTCGCGGGTAGACTCGTAATAAGCAGCTTGGTTTTCCAGTGAAATCCGCGTCCCAAAAGGGATGAAGTCCGACGTTTCGCTTCCACTACTGGAAGCATCTTCAGAGGTGTGGTGCATCGTGATGTTGACTTAAAGCAACAACAAGACATACTGACAAGACCCACTCAGTGTGTATTGTTGCTTCAAGTAAACATCACTATTGGACCACACCTCTGAAGATGCTTCCAGTAGTGGAAGTGAAACTTTCGGGACGCAGATTTCACCGGAAAACTCTTCTGTTTAGTAAACTAATAGTTCGTTTTTGAACCCGGGATACAAATAAGAGGTATGTATTCAGAAAGGACCTGACACTTAACACATTTATTTGATTCTAAATTTGGAATTATTATTTCTTCTCTATTAAAAAGTGTCTTCTGACTACGTCAATTAAAACAAAATCTGCATTTGCACGCCATTAGGCATGCAGTTTAATACAGGAACTATACATTTATTACAATAAAACTTTGTCTCTATAAAAAACTATTTTCGAATTTTTTTATAGTCAAAATATCTCTCGTTTAGTTCAAGAAAAACAAACAATTTCCTAATTTTCACACGCTAACTATTTTCTATTCATATTTTTCATCATGCAAAACTGCATCAACTGTTGCGTGCAGACAATTAACCTTGACTGACTATTTTTAAAGAAAGGGTAATCTTTGTATTACTATTTTGTCCTTTTTTTCAACATTTTATTTTGGTAATGCATTAATAAAAATAAATCTCGGATAAAGCTATGAAAAATAATCTTTCAAATTGAAACAATTAGGAAACCTAAAAACAAACTAACCAAAAAAAAAAAAAAAAACAAACTTCAATTCATATAAATATATACCTTAAATTGAACTATGATAAAATCTCAGTAGTTATAAAAAAATGAATGTAGATTGATAAATTGAGAAATAAATGATGGGAACTAGTCACTTGGCCCATTTTTTTTTTTTTTTTTTTTTAATAAATTTGTTATTCTTTATAATATGCTAATGCACAAACATAATTAGTAATTATTATATAATTTGATACTTCCCTCTGTAAATATTTACCAAGTCATGTATTCTTTCAAATGTTAATTTTAAATCATACTTTAAAAAAAAAACTATGAAATGCAGAACTATTCAGGAAAAAAAATGTAACGATGACATTCAGAGTGTTAAAATACAACTCTTTTATTTAAAAATCCACAAAGGAGCTAGTTCTACGGATTTTTAAAAAATAGAAATTTTATACAGTTTTTAAACAGAAAAAAAGGAGACTTTTCTTGCTTGAAAAACCAACGGGAATGTTGGAAATTCGACCACGCTCTCATCAGGTTCACATGATGCTCTTAATCAAATAAAACCTAAAATACTCTCGCAAATTGAAACCTCTTTCTCTTTCCCTTTGCCCTGCAGATCAAAGTGAAACTTGGATTTTAACTTCGAGAACAGAAAGCGACTTATTTAAAGTTAGAATTTAAATTGGATGTTTAATTTTTATTGGGGTAAAGAAAGAAAGGGAGAAAATGTGTAATTAAAAACATTTCTTTTTAAAATAAACTCTTCCTCGTAATTATCATAAACTATTTGATGTGAAAACGATGTTACTTTTTCTTTTTTTTTTCTTTTTTTTAAAAAAACGGACGAGTATATACAGTGTACTTGATTTATGTAAAAAGACTTTTAATTATGCATTTTTACTTAAGTAATGTAGTTCGTTTACTTCATGTAAATAACGATGTTTTGAAAGTAACAACGCATTTTATATTTGTAAAACCTATGGTGCTATTTGTTAAATTTTTGTCACAAAAAACAATTTATTTATGCAACATAAATCATTTTTGCAGCAGAATTATAATTAAAAATAAAAACTTTTTTTTTTTCTAAGCAAATTTAGTCTGGCCCATTTTTGGGTAAAGGTCTCCTGAACTATTTAAAACAAGTTTCCCGTAACCTACACCCACATAACTTTTTTCATACTTTTACACATAAATGCATATCCTCCGTCAACTTTCGAAGTAATAAACTAAAACACTTCACTCATTATTACCAATGAAAGCGACTGGGGGGCAGTCACGTCAGGCGTATGGCAGGTAAGGCTAAAAAAATCTCCTATTTCATTGATAGAATTAACCGATTTTGTCATTCATTTGACAATTTATAGATGTGACCAGTTTCTTTTAATTAAATTAAGTTGGTATATTAAATAACAGGAATATAGTACATTTTTTATATTACTTAAACACTCAAACACCTCCATAATTTTAACTTTAAAATGAAAAAAGTTTAGATACACTTATAGATTTAGTAGAGAATATAACAAATCGAGACAAATAATCCTTTAATGGAGTAGTGTCCCGATGACTCAACTTGAAATTATTTGTTATTGCCAAGCTAAGGCAACCACATTTATTCCAATAAAAATAAATGTTTGTTTGGATTTGTTGGTCTTTAAATAAATATAATAACTTATCACTAATAACTTATCTAAATTAATTTACTAAGTTTTACTTTTTTCTATAATATAAAATGTAGCCCGTTGCCACTGGCTTAAAGAGCTCGAATAAATATACACGTAAACATTAGTAAAAACTAAAAACAACATTAAAATTCTAAAGCTCAGGTTTCCTAGGAAAGCGGTACCGTTAAATCGCGGCAGTAATCTGGCAGTTGTGACGTCACAAACGTTGGCAGCGATAACGTCAACAGAGACCTTCTTAGGGGAGAAATAGTTTTGCAATGTTTCTTCTTGTATCGTTGAACATTTTATGCAATAAAATGAGTACAAACGATGACGAAACATTAACTGATTTTACTGAATCAAGAGGCCCTCAATGTCGTTCTAAATTGACATCTCTGGTCAACTTTATGCCGGGCGTCATATTAAGTCCACCACAGTGACTTCATCCCCTGCTAGATTATTGCCGCTAGATTTAAGACAGTCATCATTTTACGTCCAACACAGTGACGTCATCCTCCGTTATCCCCTACTAGATTACTGCCGCTAAGTTAAGACAGTCGTCATTTTACGTCCAACACAGTGACGTCATCCCCCGTTATCCCCTACTAGATTACTGCCGCTAAGTTAAGACAGTCGTCATTTTACGTCCACTACAGCGACGTCATCCCCAGCTAGATTACTGCAGCTATAGTTAAGACAGCCGTCATTTTACGACCACAATAGTGGCGTCATACCCTGCTAGATTACTGCAGCTATAGTTAAGACAGCCGTCATTTTACGACCACCGCAGTGACATCACGGCCCCTAGAGGATATATAACGTCAGCACTATTCTCCTAGGATGCGAAAGCTTTCCAATAAAGATAAACATTTGGTTACTTTTCAAATATTTTTTAAAGATATATCTTTTCCTTAATTTAACAAATAAAAGTATGAGAGTATTTTCAATTTATAAAAATACAGATTAGTTTAGAACAGTTAATATTTAATAAAAATAGAAACCTTATTGTTTGAAAACTAGATTACCTTTTCCTATTTTAATTAAAAGTAAAAACTTTGCTGCATTTGATAATATAGTAAAGTAGAAAGTTTATTTTTATGGCATTTTAATCTAAACTTACGTTATAGAATTATCTTATATTTAATCATATTTTCGTTTCTCTGAGATATTCGAGTGTTAAACTTTTTTTTAACCGTACAACATTAAATTAAACTACAAGGGATAAACGTTAAAAAGTAAAAATAAGTAACAGATGATAATTTTACAAAATTGACCCTAATCATAATCGGCAAAAATTGTTCTCTTTAAGAAACATAAGATGAGTATTATTGTCCAAAAAAGAAAAATATTGAGATAATTTATGAAACCTTAAATACAAATAATTAAAATACTATAAAATTTATAAATAAATGAATTATAATTCAAGCAATTATTCTCTACATGCTTTCTACAAAAAATTTAATATTTGAATAAAACTAAAAATGTATGAAATTAAAAATTAAATTTATTTTTTATACAAACTAAATTATTGAAAAATCTGCTTCACATGTTTTGAAATCTGATGCTTAGCTTTCTGATACTGAAGTGACACTAATAAATAAAGAATTTTCTGTGACGACTTTACCTTAATAAAGGAGTTTCGTTCTTTTCATAATTGGAAGCATAGTTAGAGGACTTAAACTTATGCTGGTCAGAAGCACTGACAATTCTTCTAGTGAAAGAGCAATGGTAAATGTTCTTGTCTGCTAGATCATGCGCATAACTATTATAAATTTGAACTAAGCGAAGAAGATTGCATCAAGATAATTTGTAATCCTTGGAGTGTAATAAATGAGGAAAAATAATGATATTAATAGAAGAAAAAAATAATTTTAGTTCATGCTCTATCATATAAATATGAAGCTTAATAGATTCTATGATAATTATTATGTACGGTGTTTTTAACACGTATGTAGTTTTAAAAAGAAAGAAGAAATAAAGTATAAAATTATAATGAAATCAAAATTAAAGATGTTAAAAGATTTGAGAATAATTAGTTGATTTAAAGGTGCAGTGCCAGGGGATTAACAAAAGTAAATAAATGCAATTGGACTAATTATCTTAAGTTATAAATATCCTCGTCTTCTCTTACGTAAGCCATGTATTCATGCTCTACCGTACATGCGATTCCCTAAACAGAAATATCGTCACCCGAATAGTATGTTTTATATCCTGATATTAATTGACTTTAACAAACAGTTAAAATACGCCAACGACGCCAAGAATTTAATGAACGAATGAATAAAAACATTTTACAAGATGCATAAAAAAGAAAATAACTACCCCTTCAAAAAGTTACATGCATTCAAAATCTAAAGAAATGTTGTAAAAAAT
Organism: Gerris buenoi; assembly: GCA_001010745.2. Taxonomy (NCBI): domain Eukaryota; kingdom Metazoa; phylum Arthropoda; class Insecta; order Hemiptera; family Gerridae; genus Gerris; species Gerris buenoi. Next base: position 9,639 of record KZ653874.1, on the reverse strand, counting down.
AAAAGACGAATATTATTTTAAATATCTTCCAAGCATGGATGCCGGCTGGAGTGGCTATTCTTTGTCTCACCTAGTGCGAATTTGACTCCAGTCCAGGCTTCCCTGACGTAGCCGAAGATGCGCCTATAGATGGACCTGTTCCTGGAATGGTGACGCCTCTGCCTGACGGGAGCTCCTCTCTCAGGATCGCCCTGGTTTTGCTCGTCTTCAGCCGAGCACATGCCTGATGAACAGCCTCTCCATAGAGACTCAGGCCATCACGTCTATGGGGAAGCCCTCGTATTACCACTTGATACACCTGCTGGCCAATAGTTTTTCATTCATTTCCCAACCCACGAATAGTAAAAAGATAATTTTTCATGAAACTCTGTCATGTTACAATAGAAGCCACAATCGTGACAAATGTAAGCTTACAATTCCTCATCAAAGATTCAATGGAAAAATTACCTGCTACTCTTTGATATCAAAGACTAACAGGTAATTTTTACATTTTTGAGGTACCTATCAATAGACTAGAGGTACTGACCATAATAATAACAAAGACATAAATAAAAATAACTAAAGCAATTACTGATACTCTAAGAACAGCTCATTGTAGCAATTATTCAGAAAACAAATATTGTTTGATAATAAGGCAAAAAATCTAACCAACTTGAATGAAATTGACAAGATGATTAGCTCTTAATGTTAACTCATCAAAATAACAATCTTATTACCACAATATTTACACTTTAAACAATATATACATTTTAACAGTTCTAAAATAATATATAATATATACAATAGGTATTAATAAAATACGTACTTAAGCCACGATTAGATGGACGACATAAAAAATGCTGATATGTAGGGCTCGGCAATATATGCAAAATAAAACCTCGATATATGCATGAAGATGCCCAATATATGCATTTATACATATGCACGAAAAAATCTAAAATTGAGCCACTAAAATGCGCTCAAAACAGTTAAACTATTAAGTAATAAGTGCTGGGAAAAAAACATGCACGGCACGGAACGGGCACGCAAAATTTCGAGGTTTTTTGACAAAATGGCGCCGAAAACTTAACACTAACCCTAAGTAGTATATATTTGTAATCTACTCTTTAATACCTTTCATTTGATACCCCGATAATTTTTTTTCCCGAAAAACAACTTATATTGTTAAGTTCTTAAATAGCCTATGATGTATGCCATATTTCTTCGNTTAGTAACAGCGGAACTACGATTTTTTTTTGGGGGGGGGGACACGCAAAATGTTGATGTTTTTTGACAAAATGGCGCTGAAAACTTAACACTAACCCTAAGTAGTATATATATTTGTAATCTACTCTTTAATACCTTTCATTTGATACCCCACTTAAAATTAAAATTTTTTTTTTTTGCGCGACGGAATTATCCACTATTTTGAATTTGAACAGCTGATAATATTGAGTTCGCTATATTTTTCCTGTGTGCGCGTCAAAACGATCTTTTATACTGGAAAGTTTCATGATTTTTTTCTCTTTTGGTTCAAAAGTTATTGGAACCGTACAGATTGACAGACAGACAGACACAGAAATGAAACTATAAGGGTTTCTTTTTTTCTGGTTTTACCAACGAAACCCTAAAAAAACGGGAAAATATGACTTTTGTCATGAAATGCCAAATATATGCATTTATTCACAAAACTGCGAATATATGCAAATATATGCACGATAAATTTCAATTTAAACTGACAAAATTGCTTGAATATGGCATATTTGGCCTTCTTTCACCTTGGGCATAACGCAAAAAATATATGCAAATATGCAAAATTCCGAGCCCTACTGATATGATATAATGGGCAAATACAAACTGACATTTTTATTATTTTTTTGTACTTTATACGAAATTAATGAGCTTAGAAAAATCAGAAAATTAAAAATTATTCATCGTAGAACAGCTTTGTCAAAATATGTAATAAGAAATGTCCTTTCCAATCGAAATTCCATCTCCCATGTAGCGCGACTTGGATTACATAAAATAACTTGTCAATATCACTTTTAAAAATTAAAATTAAGCCCCGTTCATCATTAAAAAAATAATGAAATATACTTCTTTATAACAGTGACCTATTAGTCCAGTTATTTTAGTCAAAAATATAGCTTCTGTTCCAAAAAAATAGAAGCCATTTTTTCCGTCTGCAGCAGCAGTGTGTATATTTTTCCGTCCACACTGCTGCGCAGCAGCAGTGTTTGCGACTTTACGGAAGCCTTTCTGGGGGTGCATTGCTTTGTTTATTTTTGACACATTTTGACTGTTTAAAAAAATTCAATGTAAGTGTACAAAAAAATAAAAAATGTATTAATCAATTATATATATATAATAAAATACAAGTCCAAACTAATATAAGTACCCGGCCACTAGATGGACGCAGGCTGGCCGAAGGCCAGCCGAGACCAGCTAGTACTGTATTAAAATCGGCAGGTTTGCCTAAAGGCTTGTGGGCTGAAACTGTGTCAACAGCAGCTTACATTTTAAACCTTACTGGGGTGAGTGGCGTAGCTGAGAAGTCACCGTATGAAGTCTGGTATAACAAAGTACCCTCTATCAAACATTTGCGTGCTATTGGTTGCACATGTTATGTTCAGGTACCGTGTCAGAAGAGAAAGAAGTTAGACTCAAAATCAATAAAGGGAGTACTTGTCGGGTATTGTGGCTACGATGGCTACAGAATATACATTCCATACCAGAAAAATATCATTACGTCAGCAAATGTGATATTTGATGAGCGAGAGAAGCAGTCTGAGAAGAACTCCGAACTTAACGAGTCAGTCGAAATGGCTTCTACATCAAATACAATCAAGTTAGAATTGAGTTCCTTCACCAACCAACTAGATCCGCCTGCGCAGTTTGAGGAGGCAAGTGCTAAGAATACGACAGCACCTGCATCAAACTTTGAAAATGAAGCGGGGGAGCCTAGGAATGTGGAAGCTGAAGAGTTACCTGATCTTCAAAACCCAGGAGATTTTGAGGAGGCTCCTATGGAGGAAGGTGTCGAGGCTAGAGATAGTCCAAGATCTAGGGATTCTACTCCACACAGGTACGACTTACGGTGCAGGGAAACTCTTAGAAAACCAGTGCGATATCCTGATCTAATGTTGACTGCGTCAAACATCATTGAGCCTGTCACTTATA
>KZ653873.1:36592-55609 GCA_001010745.2 Gerris buenoi | reverse complement strand
AAAACATTATGACCCCCCGGGGGATCGAACCCGGAACTCGTGGGATCGTAGAAAAAAAATCATAATTACATAACGGGTATGATTTATCATCTACAAAACCCTAAAAAGTACTTGGATGCAAGTACTTCCCTGTGATTATTACTTTTCCTCACTACTAATAGTAGGAAAAGTATTGGTTTTCACCAAAAATTTTTTTTACTAGATTCTGAGTGGTTTTCAGCATGACGTATGTATGTGTGTTATCATCGTAGCGCCCAAGGTATTTAACCTAGAGAGTTGAAACTTGGCAGAAAAATCAGACATAACCTGTAGTTGTGCCGCCCGGAAAAGCAACTTTTTCCGCCATCTTGAACCCAGTTTGCTTGGTCCGCAAAAATTAAAAAAAATCGTAATTAATCGAAAATGGTCCAAACTGTATGACAAACAAGCCCGCCAACTTTCATTTTGATATTGGCCGCCATTTTGAAGTTATAAATTTTTGAATTTTTAAACTTTGACGGTTACATACTGAAATTACATACAGGTTTTTGACTTATAGCATATCGTTGGAACCGGAAAAAATTAAGGAACAAATATAAAAAAACCCCGATGAAATTCTATTAATTAGTTTAAAAGTTATAAGTGAATATAATTATTTATTAGTGCGATAATTTTGATGACGTCAGTTGGTTTACATCTGTCAAAATACCGCCAAACTTCAAATAATTAAATAAAATATAGGTATTAAAAATAAGGTTTTTTTGTTAAAGAATGATAATAAATCAGTCTAATGCTGCTCCCTCCTGCTGCGAAGAAGCAGGAGAGGCCACTTTAGTGGTACGAATTATGATCGTAGCACAAGAAACAAAACAAACAGGCATGTTAGAACACTTAAGTGTCGAACATCTATGTTGCAGCGGCATGCTGCTGCAAGAGCACCTATAATCTTTAATAAGTTACCAGATCATATTAAAACAAACTTATATTTCAAACATTATAAACAGAATATAATACATTGGATAAAACCTTCACTTTCAGTAATCGGGCTGCCTGCCGTCTTCTTTTGACAATCATTTAAATTTGATAAAAATTATATCATATATTTGATCATAGTAAATTTTAATACTTTTGAAGATACAGGTGTAAATGAATGTTTTTAAGCATGCAAAAGAGAAACAAATGAGCGCATAAGATTAAAACTTGTATAGGACCTACAATGGGCTAATTATGCTCTATAATTTAAATTTATTTAATATAGGATGAGTAGTTTTTAGGATATTTTGGTTCCACCAGACAGAAACGGAACCAAAAGTGTTCTCTGATGCCTCAAAAGGACTTCTGTCTTGGAATTTATGAAATCGGAGACATAAAATATGCATATAGCTGAGACATAAAAAAAAGATCACATAGCTTCCGTTTCCTTTGGTAAGCTCAGAAGCTAAAATTACTTACAACTTACACTCTAAGAAATTCCATTGCTTATTGAGCAAAAAGTTTTTCTTAAACCATTGAAGATAAACTGCATCAAGGGTAGCAAGACATGAGAACTGTTATGTACTAGATTTGTACAGCACTGCAGATTAATTGCAGTTGGATTAATTACTTTTCCTTACAGAATAAAGCTCTTTATCATTTAATCTTACTACTCTTCCTCCACCTTATTACACATTTTAGCAAAAGCAAAATAAATATAAATTAACTTGGTAGTTTTATAACGCTCACGTATATCTTAAGTAGGCAAATTAACAGATTCGGAAAATTGACGTATTTATTGTGATGCTGCAGCTTTTAGAAGATTGTAATAAGTTTTAAATATTTCCTCACTATATTATTCACTACGTATATGAGAAATAAAATCATTACGTAATATACTCGAATCTAAACAAAAGCGAGCATTTCTTTGTACATTCATCGAGATATTATATCCTTTGAGACGAAATAACGGGAAAGTGGAGTTGGTGGAATTAATCAGTTTTCAAAATTCAGGAAATGTATACCCTCAAAAGATCAACATTATAATTCCTTCAGACACCCTAAGTTGTATTTTTGTTTCTCTATTTCTGAAATGAATTATTTATGATGGTTTGGAAGCAGAGTTATTATTATTTATTTTATATTTTTGCTAAATATAAAAGTCATACTCACGCATCTTCTTTGGCACTCTGATATTTGCATTCTTTTAACATTTAATCTCTGAATTTTATACTCTTTCAAAGAAAGAAGAAGAAGTTCAAGAAATTGTATATTCAGGTAAATAAATAAAATGTTGTAAAGTACATATTTATTCAACCTTGGTTGCTGAAAACTATTTTATTTGTATATATCTTTTTTGAATTCTCAAAAAGAAACCATCGATATTATAAATAATAGACTGCAGAATCATATTTCCGGAAGTATATATAGAAAAGTCAAACTTTAAAGATTTGAGGCATTTCGAAACAAGGTTCTTTTTTTTTTAGCTTAGTCTCTGTGTCTGTCATTTCACAATAGTTATTTACGCAACAAGGGAGAGAAGTATGTTTTCCGGCTCGAGATTAAGTTTTCTCCTGAGGCAACGCCGAAGGGGAAAACTTCATTAGCTCCCGAGGCCGTAAGGCCGAGGGAGATAAATGAGTTAGCTTCCGAGGCTTGTACATTTTAAGTATTATGTGGTATTTTTTGCTGTTTTGTTTACTTTTTTTAGGGAATGTTANAGGAAGCCAAATTTTTAAGACTGGATTTGAATTCTATGGCTAAAAATAAGAATATTTTACTCTTGGAATTTTTGCTCCGAGCATTAGTTTGCCTTCTAGAGAGCCCTGAACTTGCTTAAATAGAAACTTTAAGTCCATTTTACGGCTAAACTAATGGATTTAGAAAAATAATTCAAGAGACAAAAAATTCTTATTTTTAGTCATAGAATCTAAATCCAATCTCAAATTTATACCTTATTTGTAACTGTTTTTTACTAAAAAAAGGTGTTCAGCAGGGCTAAAATAAAGTAAATAAATCAATAATGAATGTTTTTAAGAATTGAATTGTATTCTATGAAAATAAGAATTTTTTGTCTCTTGAATTATTTTTCTAAATCCATTAGTTTAGGCGTAAAATGGACTTAAAGTTTCTATTTAAGCAAGTTCAGGGCTCTCTAGAAGGCAAACTAATGCTCGGAGCCAAATATTTCCAAGAGTAAAATATTCTAGCCATAGAATTCAATATATTTAGCCATAGAATTCAAATCCAGTCTTAAAAATTTGGCTTCCTATTCACTTTTTTTTATTTATTTAAATTGCACACACTTCTGCATACAGAAAATGTTGAGCATATGTTTTAGAAGCGCCTTCTTATCCTTTATCAAACTCTGAAAACCGCATCTTTCTATCTATCATGGTTCCGGAGATATTTCGCTGTTCCATATTAGCTGGGACACCCTGTATAGAAAAGTCAAATTTTAAAGATTTTAGGCATTTCAAAACAAGGTTCCTTTTAGCGTAGCCTCTGTGTCTGTCCTTTTACTAATTATGTTTACAAAGGATTTTTACTTTCTCATATAGGTACGTTGGATAAATATGTAGAAAGTATTGCCGTTGGCGCACGTTTTGAGATATTGATGGATTTACACGTTCTAAGGTATCTTGAGTCCAAAAAATTTGATTTTAAATAATGTTTGTCAGTCGCATGAAGTCTATGAAGCTTAAACTACTGGACCGATTTCAATTAAATTTGACATACATGTTCAGAAAGATCAAATCCCAAGGCAAAAGTGAGAAGTGATATGTAGCTCTATATTTAGGAGCAGCGCCCCCAACTGAAAATTCGTGAAAAACGGCTTCGTTGATTTGAAAATAAAATTTGACAATAGAATTTAACCATAGTAACTATTTTTCAAGAAAAATAAAGTTTTATATCGCTCTTGAGACGAGATTTGACATATTATGTCTACATTTCCACGGGGACTGATATGATAATTCCATTGTGAGAGTACTATTACCGTGTGAATGAGACTTTATGCAAGCTTAAGAGGATTTAGGACCAAACCCACGCTATGTTTCTTATAAAGCTGGATTCGTAGAATTGACTAAAGCGTAGTTCCTTCGATTTCTTTTGAAATGTTATTTTATTTTATAATATAAGAGATAAAATTATTTCCTTGAAATAGGTACCGTAAAGTCCAAACGCTTTAAGGTGATAAGTAAGCATAAAAAGATCTTCCCCAAACACATTGTCCTGCAAGTTATAGCTTTTTGCTTCTATACAACATTAAAATATTCTGGTTTAAATTTTAAACTTATAACCCCTAGTCTAGAGATTATAGATTATACGTGGTTTTATAGAGGCTTTTGCTTAAGAAGGTGTAAATAAACGGCTTGGCCCGAGACCTCCCTTTGTGGTATATTTAGGTCCTGCATTCCATTATGTACAAAGCCCAAATTACTGACTTATTGATCCAACATATTTAATATAAAATTAATCCCAACAAAAATACTTGGGTAAAAAAATAGGCCAAGGCGTAAAACGTGAGATCATTAGTTTAGCCAATTCTCCCCCTTTCTAAGTAAGTCTACTAGGTCTAATACATCCAGTAATCCAGTACAAGTAAGGGATGTTGTTGTCTGTCCCCCTTCTCTATTCTCTAACCCCCAACCTCAAACATTTCGTTTCCAAATCACTCAACACGTTTAAATTAAAAAAAAAAATTATGACTTGGTAATTACTGAGTACAAATAGGTTAAACAGTTTTTTAGGGTTTTGTAGATACTTATAAAACCCCTTATGCCGAGGGTGATGTGTCCGTCCGTCCGTCGCTCTTTGGTTCATAGCGCCCGAAACGTTTAAGCTAAAAAGCTGAAATTTGAAACACTGGCGTAACATCGGGCCTAAACACAGGAAATATACACAAAAGTTAAAAATTAAATATGCGCATGCGCAATTCGAAAAAATGTGGTAAACTCGAAAATTTATATTTTTTTTTAATTTTCGAGTGGGGTATCAAATGAAAGCTGCTGAATAGCAGATTACAAATATATGAATAAATTTTTAAATTTCGCTTTCCTTATTGGTCAAATAAATCAAAATACACCCAAAATTGCCCCCCCTCAACTACCATATAACGGCTGGATGTAAAATTTCAAAATAATTCATACTAATACCCTATTGTGGGGTGATGTAAATTCCGGGAGTGCATCGAAAAATTTTAAAAATTGCCAATTTTAGGCGCGAAAATTTAAAATTTGCCCAAAATTTTATTTTTTTAAAATTTTGAGTTGGGTATCAAATGAAAGCTCCTGAATAGTAGGTAACAAATATCTAAATACATTTTTAAATTTTGCATTCCTTATAGGTTAAAAAAATCAAAATATACCCAAAAAAAATTTTCCCCCCCCCAACCACTATAGATCGGCTGGTGCTAAAATTTCGAAATAATTCATGCTAATACCTTATTATGGCGCGATGAAAATTCCGGGAGTTCATCCTAAATTTTCAAAAATTGCCAATTTTAGGCGCGAAAATTTAAAATTTGCCCAAAATTTTATTTTTTTAAAATTTTGAGTTGGGTATCAAATGAAAGCTCCTGAATAGTAGGTAACAAATATCTAAATACATTTTTAAATTTTGCATTCCTTATAGGTTAAAAAAATCAAAATATACCCAAAAAAAATTTTCCCCCCCCCAACCACTATAGATCGGCTGTGCTAAAATGCTAACATTTCGAAATAATTCATGCAAATACCTTATTTTGGCGCGATGAAAATTCCGGGAGTACATCCTAAATTTTCAAAAATTGCCAATTTTGGGCGGGAAAAAGTGAAGTGCGCCCAAAATTTTATTTTTTAAATTTTTGAGTTGGGTATCAAATGAAAGCTGCTGAAGAGTAGGACACAAATATATATGTGCTTTGTTAAATGTTGCATTCCTTATTGGTTTATTACTGATAAAAAACATTGTGACCCCCCGGGGGATCGAACCCGGGACTCTTGAGATCGAAGACAAGAAATCATGATTACATACTGGGTATGCTTACTCATCTACAAAAACCTAAAAAGTACTTCCCTGTGATTTTTGTTACATAATTTATATTTTTCCTATGGTTTATACTACGATTTTTTAAAAGATAAAATGTTATGCAGTTTCTTACACAGCTTTGTATCCTCGCGCTGTATAATTGCCAAGTTAGAATACGTTTTTAAATTTAACCGTATAGAGTCAAAGTTACATTGTTTTATACATACATTGCTCGCGCCTTGTTTGAACCTTTTGGTCTTACTGTATATTGCTTCTGAGCTTACCGAAGGTAACGGAAGCTATGTGATCTCATTTTTTATGTCACCAATTTTAAAAATTCCAAGACACAAATTCGTTTCATACGTCAGGGGAAATTTTTGGTTCCTTATCTGTCTTGTCAGTCTGTTGGCCCTTCGCTCAATTTTTGCAAACCAAAATGTCTTAAAACCTACTCAGATTTTAATGAAATTTTGGATTGTAGGTCATAATTAGCCCATTGTTGGTCCTATATAAGTATCAACCTTTTGCTTCTATTTGTGTCTCTTCCATATGCGCACAAATATACTGTTATTTACACATTTATTTTTAAAAGTAGACATCTGGTTTTTATGAAATTTGCATGGTTTGTCGATAGCAGCCCGAAGCTAGCCCCACATTAATTTCAACCATCTGCGCTCTTTTAAATTTTTGCTAAATCGATACTTTAATTAATGTAAAAAATCGAAACAATTTGAACAGATTTAAAAACCGGAAATAAACTTGACAGTAATAGGTTGTGAAAGCATATACCTAATCAATTATTATTCGAAACCGGAAAATAGGAAGCTATGTGCCACACTAATTGGCAGAATATTTTTCTTATGGTTAACGTTGCTCAGTTCACCACATCTCTCACAGAATGATGCTGTTTTATTTTTCAAGCATCAACTTTTAATGATTACTTTTCGTACATTTTCAGCCAGATTATAAATCAGGGAAATTTGTATAATTTTTTATTTTCCATATGAAACCATTTTTAACAAGGTCCTGAATTATTATAATTTTATTTGGGTCCTAGGGATTGCATTACATATTGTGGCACGGTAAAGTAAATTTTTCCTCGCGATCATATTGTGTTTAGCGTCATAAGATCCTTTAAGCTATTAACTATAAACATTATACGATTCCTTTAGTCTATTTTATCTTTTGGAAGTCTTTGATTATCCCTTTTGTGTAACTAACTATATCCCTTCTAAATTGCATCTGTCGTTCTTTTGCTTGTTACTAAGCCCTTTTCCATTATAAAAACTTCCATTAAGCTTTTTTTTAATCACCATTATCCTCCTAATCCATCCATTCACTTCCCGCTGGAAATGATAATCCTCATCCGTATAAAATTCTACGTGTACTTAAATGTTATGTGTTTTATAAATAATAAATATTTGGAATCGGCTAGAAACTATATACATATTATACATCAACAGAAGGCTATAATAGAACTAAAGGAGTTCAAGTGTACTCAGGGAGTCTATATATACAAGTTTTAGATAACTACTTCAAGAAATAAATAACCCAGCTTCATATCCCGGGGGACCTATTCAACCATCCAGTATAATACTTCTTATCTTTTACAGCATATTTCTCCTTCCAAAAAATTCTGAGAAACCCACTAATAATAAAACTAAGAACGTTTTTACATTCCCAAGAGATTATGCTACTAAAGCAGCTCCTACACAATCAAGCCGCTTGATCAAAACATCACGTCAAGCTGATTGACACGACCTTCAAGCCGCCTTGGGGCGTATCAAGCATCCCATCAATCTTTTCATCAACACTCATTTGTAGCGGAGTTTTCGACTAGTGAACTGCTTCTCCTAGGCTGTAGTGAATCAGTATTGTGTAGATACCATGGCTTCGAATCAGGATTTGGGGTGTCGAGCAGATGATTGACGGAATGCTTGATCAAAATTGCTCTAGACTATCAAGCGCTCCGTCAAGCTGCTTGACTCATTCAAACTTTCCATCAATCTCCGTCAAGGCTTGATTCAAGCATCAAACGGGTTCCTAGACTATCAATCATGCTTGACACCATTGCTTGACGCGCTGTTTTGATCAACCAGCATGATCGTGTAGGGGCTGCTTTAGTATAAGCAGCCCTATATCTCTGGAAGACCTAATCTTCATATTATACTCCATCCCCATGCTCAATTCTTTAACAAAAAGTTAATCGATTTCATGGAAGGAGGCATTGAAGTGCTGAAATAGGAGTGTAGACTTACAATTTTATCATCTTTTCTTTTTATTATCAATGATTGTATTATTAATAATCATACTTGTATATAATTAATTAATAATCTTGCTCGTAATTATTTAAGAATTTATTATATTATAAATAGATATAATAAGGTAGGAAAAACATAAATGTTTTTCAGCGCTTCTTTAAAAGAACAAATTACGTTTTATAATCTGACATTTTAAGTGACAATGAAAATTACAAACTCGAATTTTATTCAGACTTTTGCTCTTACAAAAAAAGAAAATCTAAAGGCCTTTAAGAAAAAGACCATTTTAAACGATTTTATAAGTATTATAATACAAGCTGACAACCCAAAATTTTATCTTAAAGATATAAAATTTATTTTGTTTGTTACTTTAAGTCTTCTTACAGTTTTTCTTAAATAAAATAAATGTCTTGTGACACTCTTCTATTAAAATAAATTATACATTGTTTCTCAGCTGTTTCTCCAAAACTTTCTTAACTAAGTTATTTCTGAGTAAATAAGTCTTTCATTGTAGTTTTAGTAAAGTTGTGTATAATGATAATGACAAATGCCAGTGCTTTTGATAGTTTGTGACACATGTCCGAAAGGCCAGTAAATCTTTATAGCATGAGGTTCGATTTTGCCCCCTTACCATCCGAATTCTTAATTGACCAGTTAAATGCTGATTTGTTAATTTTATTGATTTATGTCAGAACGGTTTGTATTCTTAAGTGGTGGTGCATTCTAGTTGGGGGCCCCTCGCAAGAATTTTTTGAGGGCCTCTCCTCGCCCTAAAGAAAATTGAACTAAATCAGAACTAAATGGGGCCCCCTGGTATAGAAGTATGATTGCCAGGTAGTTAGATTTTATTATGCTTTAAAGGGGGCTCATCGACATAGGTACATTGGATTTGGGGGCTCCCTGGCATCTGCGGCCCGACCGCAATGAAGGCCTATGCGAACCCATAGTTACGCCACTGGGCGGAGAGGTTCAACTGGGGAAGGATAATGAATGATATTATCTTTTATATAATCGAGTAGCGTCCCGACGACGGGCCACGGCGACGGCGACTCACCTCTAAATGATTTATAACGTTAAAAATTGATGCACCATGAGCTGAGTTTGAACCAGTGATCTCCAACACATAAAGCTATCACTCTACCGCTGAGCCACCCCACTGTTATGAATCTCCTAGCATAAAACTTACAATTTAAACAGTAAATATTTATTTAAATATTTTAATTATAAATAATTATCTCTCAGCTCTTTATTTTCAACCATATTTATTCTGCCCGTTGCCACGGGCTTAACGGCTAGTTTTATATAAAAGAAGAACAAACAATATTCGCAGAAGTGCGTTAGAGCTTAATCTTACGTTAATATTATTATAAATTTAATTTAGATGAACCCAAATACCTTACACACTTTATGTCACAATTAGATACGGTGAGAACCAACCTTGGGATCATAAGCCCTTTAAAGTGGATGCACACCACTTGGCAGACGCAAACGCAGGTGCTGGGAAAATTAATAAAATAAGAATAAAATATGTAACACAATAATCTATGTTTCTAATATTTTAATAAACAAACTTATAAAATTAGATCAATAATTTTAAATTAAAAGAGAAATGATTAATAACGAAATTTCAACAAATTATAAAATGTTGAATATGAAATAGAAACAATTATAATAATGATTATTTTACGAGACATGTTGTATTAACAGTATTAGTGTAATTAACTTTATTAAGAACATTATGTATTAGAAATTCTCTCACTATTATGTTTAAAACACTTTCATTTGCAAATTCCGCCTCATTAGATGTACAAGCAGAACAATTGAATAGTTTGTGCAGACGTTCTTTTAAACGTTATTTTTGTAGAGTTATTTACGGAGAGGCTTTTGGAAAACAAATTGAGCAGGTAAAAAAAAGGAAATCACGCTTGTTCTCTTTAACGACACAAAAGTACAAATTACTTTTTTTTTTTGTCTCTCTCTCCATTTTAAGTTTCTAATTAAAATTTAAAAAAAACAACACATTTGGAAAACGCGCTGCAATTATCTTTAACTGTATTTTTCCGAGGCTGGAAACTCCAAAGGCTTAAACTTAAATTGGATAAAAGAGGAGAGAGGATGGAATACGGATTGAATACTCAGCCATACACCTGTTACGACAATAGCATTCGTAATGAATGCATTTAGCATTAAGTTCAACAAGCACACATTACCTGCAACTTCAGCGAATTTAATTTAGACCTTTTAAACCTCGACTAATTACAGATAATAGATAGTTAAAACAATCAAACTAGCTTAACTATTATTTAAAATGTTTTCACTTTCCTAAAGCGTCAATATTGAGTATAATGATTTAAATTATAAAGTGACACATCCGGTAGCTCATTTGCCATCATGCAAAAGGTCACGGGTTTGATTCCCGACTCTGACAAGGGACACCTCGCTCGGTGTTTACCAACAAATAAAGGGACATTTATCCGGTTACAGAAGACAATAGTAAGGTGATGGAGCCACTCGCCGTGTCATCCATTACATGTATATTTGTATAAACCCTTTGGCAGGCCTTGGCCCTCCACGAGTAATTATGATGGATCAGCCAGGTTATCCGCTAATATGTTTTGGGTCGCTGGATAGTTAGATAATATGGATGAGATGGACTCAAGTAGTAATGGTTCGAAATGGACGGCGTTCTTTTTATTCTGATGGTTGAAACGTGGAATAAGACAATATTCAACATCACCCTCAACATTCGTTAAATTGGCTTGACTAGCACCAATATCAGGGAAGTTTAACAGGTGACCTTGTAAGTCTTAAGCGATAGTCATTGGTCTCCTCCTTTGAGTTAGCATGCTACAATTTTTCTAGCCCCGATCATCACTAGAATCAACCGCTGAATGTTTGACCACCTGCTCCTAGAGCAATTATGATGGATCATCAACGTTATCCATTGGTAGGCTTATAAATTGTTTTGGGTTTGTGGATAGTAAGGTAATATAGAGGTGACAGACTCAAGTACTAATGGTCGACGTTTACTCCCATTCTGATGATTGAAACGTGGAATAAAACAACATTAAACTTTACCCTTAACTTTCGGTAAAGTGGCTTGACTAGCACCAATAAGGGGGAAGTTTAATAGGTGACCATTTAAGTCCTAAGCGATTACAACATTCGTGGAAAAATTGGGAACCACAAACATAAACAAGACGAACAATCTTGAATAGCCCGTTGGCATCCTAGCACCAGCATCTGAGCTGTGCCTAAAAGACTCTAGGAGATACCTGCAACGTTAGCAACAATGGATAAATTAGAATCCTGCTGTTTGGGAAAAACGGGAGTCTTCCCACTCACTATTTGTTTTAATGAATTGATCATGTAATTTGTTAATGAAAATAGAAAAAAATAGTAAATCTTATTTTTCATAGAAATCTTGATGTCTCAAACGTGGTCGTCTTAATCTTATTAGAAAGGTAGTAAAGTTTTAATTAGCTTAACGTAGTAATAAACGTAGTCGTAGTATAAATTCAAGTCCAAAACTGAACCATAAAACCTCATCTTATTGATTATGATCAACTGATCTGATCGATCAGTTCAAATCAGATGATAAAACACAACAATTTTGCTCTAGAGTTTTACTTCACGTCTAATAAGTTTAAATTTTCTGCAGAAGACCGGAACAGAGATTTTGCGAATCCCGAAGTTTCGAACCCATTTCAGGGATCTTTTTCAAGGGAGTTGCTCATGATGAGAGTAATTTGCCACTAGTTATTTTGATTTAATTTATTATTTAACTACCATGCTCATTTTAATCTAATAAGTGTTTTTAATCTCTAATCTGGTCATTGGATATGCAGAATGAGAAAAAACAATAGTTTGATATTATGTAAGGCTTCTACAAGATTTTGATGTACTTGTTAAAAGAGCAAGAAAAGTGAGTAAGTTATTGTTTAATCTTTAGTAAAAGCAAAACTTAATTTCTTAGCGTAATAAGTTAGCAGAATAGGCTAACTACCATCTTTGCCCCCATACTCTATTTTTGGGCGAAGCGGTAAGAGATAAGATATTCCTTATCAACCCATAAAAAACTTACATCTTGTAACAATTGAAAGGTTTCAGTCTTATATTCGATAATCTTTTGAAAATTTTATTATAAAAAGTAAAAATTAAATTGTATATTTTGCTCTGAATGCTGATAATACTAATAAGGAACAGAAATTCCGGATAATACAGATCGAGTTAATCATTCTTTTTAATTGTCTTTTGTTTCTCACGTGAGTCATGTTTTTGTAATAAATCTTTATAAATTTAATTTTATAACTACCATTATAATTTAAACTTTATGATTCGTAACTTAAAATTATATCGAATGTACGATACTTTATCATTTCAAAAATGGCCGAGGATGAAGTAATTAAGGTCGACTATAATGATACTAATAACAGATTATAATCGGACGTAAATCAATTTTTATGGTTCTTAACTCCCAATTACCAGCCTCTTGAAAAGGGTTTAGCATTGTTGTCATCCGCCAGTTTTAATTGTACTAAACAAACGTTTTAAAAGCAAAGTGGACGTTTGGTCGGCTGTCAAGAGGCTGTTTGGAATGGACTTGGGGGATTGTCAAGTCCGGTTCTCAAGTTGCTAACATCGGTCTCTTAGCTTCCTAATTACTAAGTTGGGCTTGGAATCAAGCATCTCAACTAGTGTGCTTAATGGATTTCCCTGTCCTCACACTCTCCATTACAAACAGATCGATCTCATCCTCCAGACAATTCTGGCATAGAGATTTATCGGTCAAATCTTTCGGATGTTGAACGGCTCGATTCACACAATTCGAATTAAATTGGAATCATTTCTTGATCAATTAGAACGGCGATTCGAATTGAATTTGTAAATGAAATTTAACGGTCAGGTTAACGATTACAAAATCGTTAACGATTAATCAATAAATTTTCGGCCTTTTTGAGTGTTTATTTCAATAAGAAATGACTAACAAAAAGCAATGTTCAGATTCCCGTATGTTCTTGGTAGGAGTTTAGTGTCATTCATTTGACCAATGATGACAATCTAAAACGTCTTGTTAAAACTTTTTTTCCTTCACTATTTCTTTGTTTAAGTTCAACAAAACTACTGTAGAATCATCTTTGAACTTTTAAGAGCAATTTAATTAAAATAGTTTTTGGGATAAAACTAAGGTCATCTGTGAAACCCAAAGAAAACTTTTAGTTTAATAAGGGTGTATCTGGGAAAGAGTTGGTTAGAAATTCTCTAATCCAAGGACGAGTAGTTGGTTAGTCAGTTCTAGTCAGTGAGTATTGTGTATACTGAGGGAATGTGTACTTAGGCTAGCTGGGTTTCACTGGAATACCAGTTCGAGTCAGTGGTATAAGGTGCGATCGACTAAACTTCCACAAAGTTGTTTGCTCAAGGTATTGAGAGCGTATGTCGAAGTCGGACTTCAAATCCATTAGAAGTTTGTCGGTTAATGGTACAAATTTCCGAAGCTGTTGTTACTGGGCCAGTTTGACACCCATATGTCAATCTTATTAGATTTTCATCCACTCGTCTAATACCAGTTGGTAGATACCAAATAATTGTACCTATACTTCTTTACCCAAACATGAATCACCTCGTTTTTAGGGTTTTGTAGATACTTCTCAAAACCCTTATGCCGAGGATGATGTGTCCGTCCGTCCGTCGCTCTTTGGTTCATAGGGCCCGAACCGTTCAAGCGAAAGTGCTGAAATTTGGAACGCTGGTGCAACTTTTTGACCCAACCAGAGGAAAAATATACAGAAGTCCATAATTAGATTTGCGCATGCGCAATTCAAAAAAATGTGGTAAACTCAAAAATTTACATTTTTTTTAATTTTTGAGTGGGGTATCAAATGAAAGCTGCTGAAGAGTAGAACACAAATATATATATGCTTTTTTAAATTTTGCATTCCTTATAGGGGAAAAAAATCAAAATATACCCAAAAAAAATTTCCCCCCCCCCAACCACTATAGATTGGCTGGTGCTAAAATTTCGAAATAATTCATGCTAATGCCTTATTGTTGGGCGATGAAAATTCCGGGAGTTGATCCCAAATTTTTAAAAATTGTCAATTTTGGGCGCGAAATAGTGAAGTGCGCCCAAAATTTTATTTTTTTAAAATTTTGAGTTGGGTATCAAATGAAAGCTGCTGAAGAGTAGGACACAAATATATATATGCTTTTTCAAATTTTGCATTCCTTATAGGGGGAAAAAATCAAAATATACCCAAAAAAAATTGTCCCCCCCCCAACCACTATAGATCGGCTGGTGCTAAAATTTCGAAATAATTCATGCTAATACCTTATATTAGGGCGATGATATTTCCGGGAGTTCATTCAAAGGCTTTAAAAATTGCCAATTTTGTGCGCAAAAATTTGGGGTGCGCCCAAAATTTTATTTTTTTAAAATTTTGAGTTGGGTATCAAATGAAAGCTGCTAAAGAGTAGGACACAAATATACATTTGCTTTTTTAAATTATTTATTCTTTAATGTTTTTATAAGTCAAAATATACCCAAAAAAAATTCCCCCCCCCCAAACTATATATAATGGCTGGTCCTAAAATTTTGAAATTATTCATATTTATACCTTATGGTGGGAGATGAAAATTTCCTGAAAAATGTAATTTATCTTGTCGTTAATACCAATAAAAAAAATTGTGACCCCCCGGAGGATCGAACCCGGAACCCTTTGGATCGAAGACAAAAAAATCATAATTACATAACGGGTGTGCTAATTCATCTACAAAACCCTAATAAGTACTTGGGGCAAGTAGGTACTTCCCTGTGATTTTTAAAAACTATGAACTAATATTATGAAACAGCAAAATTGGAGCAATATTAATCGTTATTTTATTTTAAGATATAAATTATTAAGATTCAATGACTTTCATTGAAACTTATATTTATACAACTTGAAATAATCCTTTTTTTTAGCAGAATATTTAAGTAAAAAAGAAAAAACCTATTTTTTTTAGCAGAGCGTTTAAGCAAAAGAGGAAAAAAGTACTTTACGTTTTTTCCTTGTCTTTTTATCATTAACAGAAAGAAAAACAATCAGAAATCCGTGGAAAACTTCCCAGATGTTGCTAAGCTGAAAGAAATTCTTTCAATTTCTTCTTTTGAAACAAATGATCCCTAAGCCTATGCCCAAGAGCATAATTAATCATAAACTTTATATATATTCAATTTTTTTTTCTGTCACGTCTGAAATGTCAAACTTCTTTTTTTTTTTTCAAAATCTATTTAGTGTCCTTCCTCATTTCTAAACAATTTCTATGAATAATATTTTGTGTGAAAATTAAAGTAAGGATTGGAAATAAGGAAAACAGTTCACGTTAACCGAACTCTCTAACCGAAAGAATTAAAGTTTAATCCTCAAGTGCTGGGGTAAGCACTTAACAGGTTGGATTCATGAAGAGGCAAGACATATTCTTTACGAAAGAATAAAAGTACTATCATCCAGAAATAGGACTCAAATTATTAGTCGTTCCTAGGTCATTTCCGAGACTAGCAAAACCTTACAACATTTGCTTTCCCGTAAACATATTTTTATAGCCAAACATTTCCTATTAACTCATACAAAATATTTTCAGCAAAAAGTGCAATAATAATAACTGCATGGCTTGGTATTAAGTACAAATGGACCAGACATGATTAAGGATTTTAAATTGCTGAATTTGCAACGTCTTTTTATAAGGTGTTATTTTTTTTTGGTAGTAGAAGGGGTATAATTATAAGTATATCTCTAATTAGTTCATTAGTCCATTGTTAGTCTAATGTACAGCCACCATATTTAATTGTAGTGATCTAGTGATCACATTAAAATGTGGTGACTGCCATTTTCGCCATTTGCTCTAAAACTAGAGACTAAAAAATTAGTATATTATAACTGTGCAGATAAATAAACATTATGTACTTCTTAATCTATACTTTATTAATCTTAATCTATACTTAAAAACGCAAATGTTATTTGTATTTATAAAACTTTAATATTTGATAACTATGTATGTTATTTTACCTAAGTTAAAGACAAATATTGGTATAAGGGTAGAGTGAAAAATCTGACAAAAATAACCCTGTTTTTACCAAATCAGTTTTTGGCCGTCATAGGCCACCATTAGTGCTTATTTGCAATTAAGAATGTCTACATTTTCTACTTTAGGTAAAGACTTGAAATTTGGCCCTGACATAAGGTACTTACTTAGAAATGCTATCAAGCCGAGTCTAGGGTGCATGGCATAGTGCCACAGAAAAGGTTTTTCGATTTCTTGCTTTTCTAGCCAAGTCCTTAACTTGTCGCAATGTAAAATGCTGATTGGCCCTGCTAACTTTACTGTGTTACTCCCTGTTCTCCTGCATCCTTGAGGAATCCAGTCAAGAGCTTGCCAACATATTAAGAGGCTGACATATATCCAAACTTTGACGACGGGCTGACATAGAAACGAGACCAAATATGTTCCCTGATGCCTAAACAGATTTCTAGCTTGGAATCTAATTTGTTATTCTTGTTTCCCTCAAATTCCGCTTTAAGGACTCTTCGGGGGCAATATCTCTGTTTCTATTCGTCTTCCGTTGCCAAACTATCGGTTGAGCATTATTCTATTGTTTGCTTAATAAGGTGGAACCATACACCAAGCCTTATATTAGTAATTCCTGGCTCGGTCTCTCCTGGTGTTTCCAGCTACAATTCTAAGGTACCACATCTCAGTAGCTTGGATTCGGCTCTTTCCTTTTTTTGGATTCGGCTCTTTTCTATTTTTTTGGATTCGGCTCTTTCCTTTTTTTTGGATTCGGCTCTTTTCTATTTTTTTGGATTCCGCTTTTTCCTCTTTTTTGGATGCGGCTCTTTCCTTTTTTTTTGGATTCTGCTTTTTCTTTTTCTTTTTATTCGGCTCTTTCCTTTTTTTTTCATCCAAGCCATAAATCTAGGTAGTAGGCACATAAACTGTCTTGAATACTAAATTTTATTTTTTTATTTTTTCCGACGCATAAGGTCCTTGCTATCCCTAAAGTAAACCAAATATAGAATTAATTGTTATCTTTTTACATGATTCCGTTTTGCTTATAAAACCCCGGTTCAAAAATGAAACAATCTACTAGTGGCAATATTACATATTATATAATAAGTTCATATTTTGTACAGCAAAAACTAAACGTATTATAATGTGACTGACATATACCTTGTGTCAACTACCAAGTTTACATACATAAAATAATATTGATTACTTAAAATACAGTCAGTCTTGGATTAACCTTAGAACAAGATCGTTATTTCTTTAAGATAGATCAGTGGCGACGAGGAAAATTGGAAAGGACACCTATCATGATCATGACAGAACAGAACAACGACGAATGAGCAAAATTGAAGAAAGCACGGACAGTCGTTAAAGGACAAGTGACTAGATTTTATAAAAACAAAACATCTGAATCTATCCTCGATGAACATGACGCGACAAACAGACTGGACTCACTTGAACAAATACTAAATAAGTAGCAAAATATACGAGATAAAATTGACAATCTAACGGACAATGACGAAGAACCTTACACGAGAAGAACACCGTGTTACATTGGAAGAACACCGTGTTGGAAACTCCAGAGCAGTGGAGAGTGCTGGTGCTGAGTGGTGAAATTATAGAAGTGGAGAAAAAAAAGTGGACACTTGGAACAGTGACGGCCAGACGCGGACAACTCCACTACACCGTGACAGAGGATGGAACGCAGTTAGAACATCGAAGGCATAGTGACCAACTGCGCTCCTCTTCAATTAAGAGCGGAGGACTGACATATACCTTGTGTCAACTAACAAGTTTACATACATAAAATAATATTGATTACTTAAAATACAGTCAGTCTTGGATTAACCTTAGAACAAGATCGTTACTTCTTTAAGATCAGTGACCTATAATTTAAGTGTAAAACTATAACTCTATAAAGTAGCACTTATGATAAAAATTACTGAATATCACTTTAAAAAGAACTTAACTCCGCGGTTAAACGATTTAGTTACTTTATAATACCCTTTCTTTTAAAATTAACTTTACCTGAAACCTTAACTGTAAAATTAAAAAAATAAAATAACAGAAAAAATAAATAAATAAAAAATAAATAAAGTAGAGGATAAAGGTGAATTCTGAGCGGAGATAGGTTTCTCTTTATAAAATTTAATAAGAAAAGAAGAGTGAGAGAAGGCTAGACATCTCTTTGAGCATAAGTAATTTCATAAAATTGAAACTCTACTCCGGAGAAAAAAAAATCCTAAAAGAACTAGATGTATCGCAGGATAGGAAAAAAAATTGAAAGAAAGAAGTCAAAGAGAAGAATCTGTAAAATATTCACAGTTAGACTCTAAATTTCCTTCATTCTTTCATCTTACAATATCCTCTTATCGATATTTTAAAAATAATTTTGGGCTTATTTCATCCTTTTTGGGTTTTCATTTTATCCTTTAGTGCATCTTTCATTCTTTTCGGTTTTTATCCTTTTATCGTTTAAGTTCAAAAGATTTATTAATATGCAATAAAATTGCGAGATTTTATTATTTTATTCAGTTTTAATGACATACAGTTCTTCCTCTTTCTAACCGCATTTTAAAGTTGTGGATTATATTATTTTTTTTTTAAATTACTTATTTATCCGGTCTTGAAGATTAATGAAAACAAGGGAAATACCTTGGGAAATGAGGAGATAATGGGTGGTCATACGACTTTCCTTTTATTATAAACACTTAATGATTTTTGCCTCCGAGTTACCTTCGTTAAGCTC